>BDSI01000005.1:31180-231369 GCA_003117195.1 Eudorina sp. 2006-703-Eu-15 | reverse complement strand
CCCCCTCGACTGGCACCCTACGCGTCCCCCCCCTCGACTGGCACCCTAGCGTCCTCCCCCCTCGACTGGCAGCGTCTGGGCAGCTACTACAGCGGCCTCTCCGACATCCCCCAGTCGCAGCTGACCCTCCCCGCCACCGTGGTCGCCGTAGACCCGTCCCTGACCACCCCGGGTTCCGGAGCCGACTGGACCGAAGTCGACATGCCGCTGGGCAATGCGTCGCTGCAAGTGCTGTACGCGTGCTGCACACCGCAGCAGTGGGTGAGTGAGGGTGTGGGTGAGGGTGGGTTGGTTGAGTGGGAGGGAGGGAGGGAGCTTGATTCTCAGGACGGGGATGGTTCCCTTATTATTAAGGATGTTACAGCGGACCCCGCTAGGGTCATCGGTGACAGCCAACGGCGACAGCCTAGGCTTCCTCACCATACACTGCCTAAACGAACTGGCGCCACCATGGCGCTCCGGTTCCCTGGTAGTGTAGGTACAGAGTGTGTGCCTGTCCGGTGCGCCGCGGTGGCGCAGGTTCGTTTCTGCAGTGTGTGGCGAGGAAGCTATCGATGGCTCACGGGGTTTGTCATTAAACACACGCACTGACACACGCACCGACACACGCACTGATGCACTTAACCCCCCATGCGGTGCCTTCCCCTCCCCCCTGCCCCCGACGTTGACGTTGCTGCCGCAGTCCTCCACCCCGTCCGGCGCGGGACAGGTCGTACTCCGTACGACTCTGTCGCTGGCCGTCGTAATGTCAGGCCCTTTCCTGGTGGCCTGGGTGACGGACGCAGTGCAAGGCGGCGGCTCGGGCCCAGTGGCGGGCGCCGAGGTGCTGTACTACTCAGTGCCGTACAATGGGGTAGGTGTGTCGAGTAGCGAGACCCCCCCACGACCCAAATCAATCCAATGTGGTAGGTGAGTAGGCGTGTGCGCATGTTCCTAACTGTGTGTGTGTTTAATGAGAAGCCCACCCATAACCGCCCAGGCACCGGATACTTACCAAAACCCTTAGAGTTACTGTGTGTGTATTTACTGTATATGATTGTGACACTGTGTGTGTTAACTTTATTATGTGTGTGCTAGTGTTTTGACGTGCATGTCCATCAAGGACCCGAGGAGGGTGGCCCCTAGGGCCTCGTGGTGCTGCTGTTGCTGCCGAGTGCTGCCGAGTGCTGAATCCAAACCCTCAAAGTACGGTCACGCAACCCATCGGCAGCCGCCGCCTCCCCGTCCTTTCCCCTGTACTGCAGTACGACCAGTATGCGGATGCCAGCAAGCGGGTGCCGTACAGGGTGTCCCGGTGCGTCACCAACATGAACGGCACGTGCACTGTGACGCTGCCGGTTGACGAACGGGTACGTCAAAGAGTGGTTGGCAGGGTGGTTGGTATTGGCCCGGTCGTACCGTTGACAACCACCCACCGCTCGCCCCCTCCCCCGTTGTCCCGTAACCATCAATCATCAACCATAAATCATCAACCATAAACCATCAACCATAAATCATAAACCATCAACCATAAATCATCAACCATTAACCATAAACCATAAATCATCACCACCCTTCGTATCCTCGCTACTCTTCGGTGCTGACCTCCCAATCTCCAACTGCCGCGTCCCTTGTGGGAGATCAAGGCCCCAGCTCGCCAGCGAGCGTTCAATCCTCCGCTCCTCGTGCATCTGCTCCCCTAATCACCCACCTAATCACCCACCTAATCACTCACCTAATCACCCACCAAATCACCCACCAAATCACCCACCAAATCACCCACCAAATCACCGACCTAATCACCCTCCCTCTCTCTCCCCCCCTCTTCACAGACCGGCAGCCGGCTGAGCGCCCTCGCCCGCGTGGTGGGCGCCTCTGGCGCCGTCCGTATCGCCGTACAGCCCTACGTCGGCTGGACCTCCGGCCCCAACCCCCTCCCATCCTACGTGGGCACTGTCGTATTGGACCGCCGAGTGGTGGCGCCGGGCGACAGCCTCAAGATCACGGGTACGACCGCGCGTGTACGAACGTGTGTGTGGGTGCGTCGTAGCTACTGCTGTACAGTTGTACTGCTGCCGTACACACGTGCAGTACGGTGAGCCGTGCTGCGCCAGCGCCACTGGATGGAAAGGTGGCGTGGACGATGGTTTATTCCTTCCTCGACTGCTCGCCACGCACTCGTTGACACGCCGTCGGCGGATCTGCCACCACGGATCTCGCCTGTTGTGTGTCATATTGCCGGTACCCCCTGGCCCCCTCCTCCCCGCGCTCCCCCGGCGGGGCCTCTTCCCCCACCCCGCGCTACTCGCTCGCTCTCGCTCCCTTTGCTTGTTCGCAGGCTTTCTGCAGGGCTCCGCCCCAAGCGGCCTGACGCTGCCCGGGGAGGGCTGGGTGCTGCTGCAGGCGCCGGACTTCAAATCCTCGTACGGCAACCAGTTGGCGGCGGCCGTACCGGTGCGTGAAAGTTGGGGGAGGGGCGCGCCCTTGTGGCTGTCCTCCGGCTGTGTTTTTCCTTCGGAGAAATCAAAGAGTGTGTTTGCTTGTGCTTGGTGAGGAACCCACCCCTCAGGGGAGTGTATTTGCCTGCGTGTGTGTGTGTTTAGAATTGCAACCCGTGTGTGTGTGTGTGTGTGTGTGTGTGTGTGTGTGTGTGTGTGTGTGTGTGTGTGTGTGTGTCCCTCCAGACCCCTACCTAACTGCCGCGCTCCCTCCCTCACACACCCACGGTGCCACGAACCACATTTCCTCTCGACACACACGCGCGCAACCCACGCCCGCCCGCCCACCCGCCCACCCGGCCGCCCGCCCGCCCGCAGCTGAACCCCGCAACGGGCTCCTTCCACGTGGAGCTGTCCGTGCCGTCCTCCGCCAAGATGTCGACGTACAGCATGGCCGTGTATTTTCTCCCTGCCAACGCCACCCGGGCTTCGACGACCGCCGCGCAACTGCTCGCGGCCGGATCAATCCCCGACGGCGTCTTCTACATCGCCTCGGAGAACTTTGTCGTGTCGCAGCCGCGCGCGCCCACCGCCGAGCTGCTGCTCGTCACGACGCCGTGGGTGTCGTACAACGGTACGGTTGAGATCAATGTGACGGCGGTCAGCTACATCGGCGCCTCCGTCGGCAACTCCAAAGTAACGCTCACATGGGCGGCTACTGCCGGGTATCAGATGGTGTCGGGCGTGCTGGAGGTGACTACAGACGTGGACGGCTTCGCGCGTACGACCATTGACCTGTCGACTCAGTTCAACGCGTCACTGACCCAAGGGTCACTCAGCGGCTCGGTCAGCGTCAGCGCCGAGTGGATCGGGCCCACCCGGGAGCGCATCACCCGGGACGCCTCTGTCCGGTGGGAGGGGACATCCAACTTTGGGGGAAAGGGGGGAGGGTTGGAGGGGAGGAGACATGGGGGAGGGGACGGGGAGAGGGAGGCGGGGAGGAGCCGATGGGGAGGGTGAGGGGGCGCGGCAGCAGTTGTCCTACCAAACATGGACGGCTGTCTGCCACCTAACGAGCACACGGCTTGGCATGGGCCTACAAACACGACATGAACCCTAGAGCTACCTAGGCCGGCCACATTTCACCAACCCCACCCAACCCTCCCAACCCGCCCCCCAACACCCCACCCAACCCCCCCAACCCGCCCCCCAACACCCCACCCAACCCCCCAACCCGCCCCCCCAACACCCCACCCAACCCCCCAACCCGCCCCCCAACACCCCACCCAGCCCCCCAACCCGCCCCCCAAAACCCCACCCAACCCCAACAACCCGCCCCCCCAACACCCCACCCAACCGCGCGATCATGCAGAATCGCCGACGGCCCCGCGGCGGTCTCCCTGACCACCTCCCTGGCATCCGTCTACCTCCCTGGCGTCGCCTTCACCCTGGCCGTCGATGTGACGTCCAACGTGGATGGCTCCCAGCTCACCGGCCTGCCCGTCGCCGTAACCCTCCGCCCCGCGCCGGACGGCGGCGCCACCTGCGCCACCACCGCCACCTGCATCACCGCCTCGGGGGCCGGCTTCCTGGGCGCCGCCAACGGCTGCCGCCTGACGCTGCCCTGCGTGGGCGGGTTTGAGCTGGAGGCCTGCGTCAACGTGACGTACGGCAGCAGTACGACACGGGTGTGCGGCAGTACGGACGTGGGCAACAACGCGACGCAGTGGGCGGAGAGCCCGCTGAGCTCGCACCCGGTGCCGGTCTTGAAGCTGGACAAGTGAGTGGGTTGACAGTTGACAGGTTGGTTGATAGTTGATAGGTTGGTTGACAGTTGACAGGTTGGTTTCGAGAGGGGAGGGCTCGAAGGCTGGCTGGCGGGTGAATCATTCGTGAGGAAGTCTGCGGGAATGATGTGTGCGCGTATGAGTGTGTATGCGTCGGGGGGAGGCGGTTGAGACCAACTTCTTGTGATGACGTTGAGGTGGTTGCGCACCCGCCGACCCGCCCATGGTAATCCCCGTCAGTCCTCCACCAACTCCCACTGTACGACGTGCCGTACCGTCCTCAGGCCGGGCGGCTACCGCCTGGGCGAGTCCCCCGTGCTGTGGTTTGAGAACCCCTGGTCAAATGCCCGGCTGCTGCTGGTGTGGGGTACGTCGTACGGCTTGCAGACCAAGGTCGTCACCGCGGTGAGCCCCCCGGGGGTGAGGGAGGGGAGGGGGAGGAGGGGAGGGGAGGGGACGGTGGGAGGAGGGGGAAGGGGGGAGGGGGGAGGGGGAAGTCTGATGCCTATTGCCCATCTGCACCACCACCAGCCACCACCTCCAATCCACGTCCCTCGAACCCCCTCACACCCTTCCCCAAATCGCACCCCCTCAACCCGCCCCCTCAACCAACCGCCCTATCGGCCCCCTCCCCCTCCGCCTCCCCCTCCCCCTCTCTCCCCCACACACAGCTCCCCGCGGGCGCCCCCGTCCGCGTGGCCATAGGGCCCCTGGGCTCCGAATGCGTCCGCGGCTGCACCGTAAAGGCCGTACTGGACGTACCGCGAGCTGCCCCCACGGACGCGCCGACGCTGCCGCCACCCAGCCAGCTGCCGGTGGCGACGCTGTTCGACCCGCGGGCCCCGCACTCCGTGGAGCTGTATTCCGCCATCAACGTCATCGCCGACAACCGCCTGCCGGTCAGTGTGGCGGTGGCCCCGGCGGCGGGCGGTCCTGTGACGACGGTCAAGGACGTCGGGGGCGCCAACCTGGTGGTGGTGGAGCCGGGCGCGACTGCGCAGGTAAGGGAGTTGGGGGGTTGTAGGTAAGGAAGATGGGGCGTCCGGCTGTACAGGGTTTTAAAGGGGGGCGTCCGGCTATATATAGGTTTTTGTACCCAGGTAAGGGGTGGCGTCTGGCTATATATACATTAGGGTTTTGAGTCGGAGAGGGGGATTTGAGGGCATCCAGAGGTTGAGTCAACACGCAGCAGCAGCGGGCCATCTGGGTCGCATCGTGTCCCATCCTGATAGGTAGGATGATCCTGTATGTAAAGAGAAACTGAGCCGCGACAACCACGCATCCATCCGATCATGTGAACGCGCCCCTCCGATTCTGCTTCGTCGTCTGGTGCACCGCTGCCTCCCTAAAGGTAAGGTGCGCACGTAGTTGCCTTAAAAAATATTGCCCATACATGTATAATATTTTGCCCGTGCCGTAAACATAACAAGAAGCCAAGCTCGGCAATTATTACTAAGGATGTCACAGCGGACCCCGTGGCAAGCTGCATCCCACGTTACCACCCAACCGCCATCATGTTTGTTTCGGCAACCCCCCCCCCCCCGCTCACCTCCCTCCTCACACAGGTCACGGTGCAAGTCAGCTCTGCATCCGCGGACGGCCCGGTGGAGGTGACGGTGTACGCCGTGGATAAGGCCTTTTTGGATCTGTTGCCGTACGACCTCCCCCAGCCCGAGCTCAAGATGATCATACAGGAGTACGCCTTCCTGCACAGCGCCTCCCTGCACCCCTACCGCATCGCGCCGGGCGCCGTACGGGCAGTGTACAACAAGCTGGTGGCCAGGTGCGTCGTACAAACACAAAACGTGTCAGCACCCACCCACTCGGCGCCCCTCCCCCGCCCCCCCCCCCCCGTTCGCTTGCCTCTGAAACCCCTGGGAGACCTCCGGGAGTACCCCATCCATGGGATTGAGTAACGAGGGGTTGGGGAGGAGGCGAGGGGCGCATGCTGCGAGGGACGAGGAGTCCATCCATCGGGCCCCGGACCAACCTCTTGTCATCCTTGCCGCCATCTCCCCTCCCATCCCTCCCCTGGAGCCCGCACCCTTGTCCCCCCCCCCAACCTGGGCACCCAAGCCTCATCCCACTGCGCCTATGCTGGCCCCTAACCCCCACGGAACCCCCACGGACCAAACCTCCCTTACCCCCTCCCCACCCCCCTCCCCACCCCCCTTCCCTATCCCCCTCCCTACCCCCTTCCCTACCTCTTCCGTGTATCCCCCTTACCGCCCCACCCCACCCCCCCCCAGGTTGAGGGGTCTCGACCCTTGGCTCCCAGTGCTCACCTCGGTGCTGCCCCAGAGCATTTTGGACGTGGTGGACATGCCGGATGACGAGTACCTGGCGCAGTACACCACCGACATCACCGCCTACTCGGTGGGGCTGGAGAGGGGGAAGGGGAGGGGGAGGGGGAGGGGAGGGGGAGGGGAGGGGGAGGGGGAGGGGGAGGGGGAGGGGGAGGGGAGGGGGAGGGGAGGGGGAGGGGGAGGGGGAGGGGGAGGGGGAGAGGACCGGAAAATGACGTGGCGGACGGGCTCGGGTTACTAGGGGTGGGGTAAGGGGGGCTAGGGTGGGGGGGGGTGGTGGGGGGGGTCAGGGCGCAATTGCAACTGTCTCTTGCGCGTTGGTCCACTCATGTGCCCCTCGGTGCTGATGGCGGTGCACTGACCGGTGCCCCGACAGCGTCGACGATCGCCTGTGCCCCCCGTGACCCCGCATTTGCGCTGGTGTGATGTGGTACATCCGTACAGTACGATAACTATTGGCATCGCGGTGAGACGGACGGTGGCATGGCGCCCATGATGCCCTCGCTGGCAGGTACGTTGTACGGGATGATTGAAAGTGGCCGGAAGGCGGTACGGCGGGTCGACGGGTACGGCAAGGTGCTGCGTGTCTCCGCGGGTGCAACGCGACGGCTGGTCGGCAGTCGGCGTCAGGACTGCACTTGGCAGGGGCAGCCTGAGGGGCAGCCTGAGGGGCACATCACCTGGGGAACTCGGGGCATGACGCATCCGGGAATGTGTATTGTGTATTGTGTACTGTGTACTGTGTATTGTGTATTGTTATTGTGCATGCACGAGATGGTGTGTGTGTGTGTGTGTCCCAACCCGTTCCCCACCCCACCCCACCCCACCCGCGAAACCCCCCCCCGCCCCGCCTCACCCAACGCCACCCTGCCCCCTCGCTCCCGGTGTGCCCGCTACCCCTTCCCTCCCCCCACACGGGTAATTCGCCGCAGCACCGCGTTCCCCTCCTCCTCCCGGCCGGGGTAAGACGCAGCGGGGTGAGAGGACTGCCCCCTCCCCCCCCCACACACACAGCCTCGCTCGTCGGCGGGACAGGGTAAACCGGATGACTTTATACGGCAAAACGTACGGTAGCGGCAGGATGTATATAGCACACATGCAGTTGTTCGTACAAGCGTGCCCAACACACACCCAACATGACACATTCCTGCGCACATACACACACACACACACGTTTGTCACGGTTTTCGGTAATTCGGGCGGGTTTCGCCAACATCGGCTATTGCGCTGGACTTCGCTTCTCGCGGTTAAGTTCTCTTTTACACACACACACACACACACACACACACACACACACACACACACACACACACACACACACACACACATCGGGCGGGCGGGCGGGTTGCAATTCTAAACACACACATACACACACACACACACAGACCGCCCGGGATGGGCCTTCGCCCACTCCCTTGAGGGGCCACAGCGGTCACCGATCCTCGGGGATCGGGCACGCGCCCTTGGTTGAGAGCGAGGGGACAGAGGCCCCTTACGCCCCTTTCCCCCGTATCCGGGGGAAAGTGCTTCGGCGGTCTCCCGTATGGGGCGGGTTAGCGCCCCCGGCCAGTGTCGGCCCGGCAGATATGTAACGATTCACACACACACACACGCACACACACACACACATCGAACACACGCCCGTGAAGGTGGATCGCTTTCCTAAACACACACACACACACACACACACACACACGCGCACACGGCCCGCAGGCCCAGGAAACGTCGACACGACCGACGGCAACGGCGACGTCGAGGGCGGCAGCGGCGGCGGCGAGTCTGCCCCCACCGCCGATCCCGCCACACTGCGGACCGCGGAGGACTTCATCGTCACGCCCCTCTTCGCCCACGCACTCACGGGCCCGGGCGGCCGCGCGGCCTTCAACTTCACGGCCCCTCCCAACCTGGGCGCCTTCGCGATCCGGTGCGTCACGTGACGTCACGCGACGTGACCACCTTGCGGCGGCCGGGGACCGGACCGGACCGGCACCACCATCGAGGCATCACGTGTGTGCGCTGTTTGTCATCGTTGGTTTGCCCGCCACCCGTTGCCCGCCACCCGTTGCCCGCCACCCGTTGCCCGCCACCCGTTGCCCGCCACCCGTTGCCCGCCACCCGTTGCCCGCCACCCGTTGCCCGCCGCCCGTTGCCCGCCGTGTTTACGCACTTGCGCCGACACACACACACACACACACACACACACGCACAGGGCCTTCGCCGTCGCCGGCTCCGCTGCCAAGTACGGCTCCGCGGAGGGCAAGCTGGTCGTACGGCGCAGCCTGTCGCTCACCCCGAGTGTGCCGCCCTTCGTTCGCGTGGGCGACTCGTTCGAGGCGGGGGTGGTGGTCACCGTCGGGTCGGCGCCCGCCTCCGCAGTCGTGGGCCTCAAGGTGAGCGACACCGGGTGGGTTCGTTGGGGTCTTAGGGGGGGTGTCTGCGTGGGGGTTTTAGGGTCCGTGTGCTTGGTGTGTGACCCGGGCGACCGACCTTGCTAAACCCCGGGGGACTACGTGTCTACACAACACGAGCCGCGCCAGTGTGTCTGTGTGTGTGTATCTGTGTGTGTATCTGTGTGTGTCTCTGTGTGTGCATGCACGTGTGCTGTTCAAGGCACCAGCGGGGGTACGGCAGTAAGCCAGGGAGGCGGCCGTGTGGACTGGCGGTTGGCAGTTGTGGGCACATCAGCAGCAGCAACGACTCGCGGACGGTTGAGGTCGTGGGCTTTTGAAGGACTGGGCGCTCAACCGGCGCCTGCTGCTCGAAGGCAGGCAGGGCAGCAGTGCGAGTGACATGCAGGGGGCAAAGCTGAGCCTGACCCGGCTGTGGAAAAAGAAACAGAGAACTGACCCTGGTCTGTGCGGTGTGCGCGTGTGGCCCCCCGTTGGACGTCGGCGCCCTCCCCCTCCCCCTCCTGCTGCTGCTGCTGCTGCTGCTGCTGCCCCAGGTCAACGGCACCGCCCTCAAGCTGTTGGGCACCCAGGTGAAGACCCTCAACTTCACCGCCGCGGGGGGCCTGCAGCAGGAGGTCCGCTTCAACTTCTCGGCCAAGGCGGTTGGTACGGCAACCCTGGTGTTTGCCGCCACCGACGGCATCCCCAACGGCGGCCGTGACTCCCTGGAGCTGGACATCCCAGTGGAGGGTAAGTGGTGGTGGGCCGTGGACCCGGCGGGCCTTGTACGATGAGTACGACGGCTGAGTACGGTAGTGCGCTATCAAACGGGTGAAGAAGGCGTTGCCTGAAGGGCGAGGCGAGGCACGAATTCGCTGTATGAAGACTTGAAGAGTCACTGCAGTTGCAGTTGCCAGTTGCACCGTTGCAGTTGCGGTTGGTTGCAGTTACAGTTGCAGTTGTCCCTTTTTTTGCCTGTCAAGCGCTAAATCCTCCTTCCGAGGGCGCTCAACCCCCTCAAACCCCCTAAACTCCCTCAAACCCCCTCAAACCCCCTCAAACCCCTTCAACCTGCTCACCCCGCAGGCCAGCAAGGCGATGTCTGGGTGGCCACCTCCTTCGCCCTGGCCTCAAACGCGTCCGCTGCCCCCTCCGGCAACGGCTGGGTGGAGGGCATCGTCCTGCCCAGTGCGGTGCCCGGCAGCGGAGCTCTGGCGCTGACGGCGGGCGTGGGGTACCTGCCCGCCATCGGAATCGTGTACGACAACCTGAAGACGTCTGACGCGTGGCGGTGAGAGCGGGGTATGCCCGTCGGGGCGTGTGCGTGTGTGTATTACCGTACGTGTAATTATATGGCGGGGTATATGCGCGTGGGTGTGGAGGACGCGTGGGGTTTGAAGGTAGGGAGCAGGAGGAGCTTTGGAGGGATCGCTCTGGGAACTGGGATGCTGCAAACCGCGCCCCCCCCCCCCCGCGCGCGCTCGGCTGTGTGAAACCCAAACCCATCTGGCGTACGGCTTATGATCTCCTGCAGGACGGAGCCGTACGCTCAGCCCGCCGTGCTGTGGGCAACCTTGCCCGCCGTCCTGTCGTACTACGGCCAGTCTCTGACGGCCGCCCAAGCCAGCTCAGCCCTGGGCGGCTTCTCTGACCTGGACACCTTGACGGATTCGTACTACGGGCTTCAGTGGATGCTGCCGTCACGCTTTGATTACTGGTGGCCGAGCAGGTACGGCACCCACATGTTCTTCGTACAGTGTGATTCACTGAGCGTGTGCGATAGGCCCTGTCAAGTTCCCCCTGGGTTCCCGTACCAGCCGTACCAGCCGTTCCAGCCTCGCCGGGCGGAAGGGATCGGAGGGGTGGCGGGATGGGACGGTGCTGGTCGCTGTGCCGCAGCGAGGATCGGTTGAAAGACCCGTCGTCGGGGTTCAAAAAGGTGGGCAGCCCAACCGTCAGCAGCGCCGCAGACCCAACTGAACCCCAACGGTACCCGCAACTACGGTACCCACAACTCGGCTGTGCTCCCTCAGCCCGCCAACCGCCAACCGACACGGCTCCCTGTGCCCCTTCCCCTCCCCGTCTCCCCCTCCCCTCCCCCCCCAAACACATACACACACGGCCTCAGAGTGGACGTCTACCTGAACACCTGGGCGCTGGCCATCGTTAACTTCCACTCGACGGTCGCCCCCAGCCTCCCCGCCGCCTACCCCGCGGCCGTCAAGGCCGGCTGGGACCGCGTCAACGACGTGTTGGCCCCCACCTGGCAGACCGCCCTGGAGCGACAGCTGGTGGAGGACGTGGACTACGCCCGCCGCCGCAACCTGACGTACAGCGACTGGAACACGCTGGCCTGGGTCAGGTGGGCTGTTTGGAAGGGGCGCGGGGACGGGGGCGGGGCGGGGGACGGAGTGGGGGGTGGGACCGGCCGGTGGTTGGGTTGGGTTGGGTTGGGTTGGGTTGGGTTGGGTTGGGTTGGGTTGGGTTGGGTTGGGTTGGGTTGGGTTGGGTTGGGTTGGGTTGGGTTGGGTTGGGTTGGGTTGGGTTGGATTGGGTTGGGTTGGGTGCGGAGACGCGCCGGAGGGGCCCGGAGAGGGCCTGGGTCCCCAGATGGTGCACGGCAGTGGGGCGGGGCACTGGACGCGGTCAGATGTCGCGATCCCTGAACCCAAAGATGCACCCACCACCAAACTATTTACAGAACCCCGCTCCTGGGCCTGGCCTGGCCTGGTCTAGGCTTTCCGGCGTTGAACGGTGGCCCCCGCCACCCTCCATCCCCAACCCCCAAACCTCACACCACCACCACCACCACCACTACCACCACCACCCGCCACAACGGATCCCCCTCACCCCCCTCCCTTCAGGTTCGCGCTTGGAGCCAACTGGCAGCCGGGTGCCGCCGCCGGCGCCAGCACCGCCACCAAGGCCATCCTCGGCCTCAACTACACGCTGGCCGCCTACCGGAGCAACGCCACGCGGGGCCAGTTTGACCGACAGGTGGGAGTTACCTAAACCCTAGCCTCAACCCCCCTCGAGCGCCTCCGGGCGGTAAACCGGTCATTACACACACACACACACACACACACACACACAAACGCACACAGCTTTTTGGGCGGGGCCCCAGCGCGAAGCGCGTTCGGGGGGCCCCGCCCCCTAGGATTGCCCATGTCCGTGTGTGTGTGTGTGTGTGTGTGTGTCTCCGGTAACGGCAAAACGTTCATTATCCGCTAAACTAATTCGCTATGTTTGTCATATTAATTGTCCTCTATTGCAAGGTATTCTTGGTTTGGCTGAAAAAAATTCTTTGCGCACAAACGGTCAAAGTAAAGCTCCGCGGTCTCCATGGACCCGAGTCAACATCCACCCAACGCCTCTCGCGCTAATGTTTGTTGAAACAGGTGCCGCGTGATGAATACTTGGATTAGGAATGGGCGGCGCGTGCTAAATTGAACTTCGATAGTGTTCTGATGTTTGAACATCAAGATACCACCAACATCAAGATTTGCCTTTCTGTCTTGCCAGATGAATACAACTCAACAATATGTATTGAACCAAAGTTTCAAGATGCAAAGGGATAGCGTACCGAGTGCCAACGAGTTCTCCAGTTCCGATGGCCCAAAGTCCGGGTCTCACCGCGGCTTTTTCGCACCCTGATTTTGTCTTACATTTGCTATGTAACTATTGATAGCAAACTTTAGAGGTTCACGTCTGCTGCGGGCGTGCAACTGAAGGGTTGCATGCCTGCCGACGGACCAAACAACTACAGTTTCACGGCAAAACAAGGATGCTTCAAGCTTGCTTTGTGATCATCTGCTTGACAGACGGATGTGGTAGTGCACTATGGCACTATCGTTACCATAGTGCCGATACGATGACCGCCGTCGCCGGCGGCGCGTACTGCAGGATGGTTTCGGGGCTGCCGACGTGTTTGGGCCTGGTGAATCTATGCACGCCGATCCCCCTTCAACATCAACGACACCCCCAATGGCAACCTTTCACTCTCTCACACTGTTGCGCGGTAATAGAGTTTTCTTTCTAAAGCAAGCGGCCTGTACGGATTATAGGGGGCCCCGCCCTTTTCCGGCTTCGAGGAAGCCGACCCCTACTTGTCTCCTTGATAACACACAAATGCACACAGTTCTCTTTTACACACGCACACCCACATACACACCCACACACCTTCGCTTCTCGCGGCTCAGTTCTCTATTACACACACCTTCCTTTTGGATCGCGCGGGTTTCCTTGCCAAGCAGTACAGGCGCTTGCGGTTGCCCATACGGTTGCGGGCAAAAAATCTCTTTTTAGCCCTAGGGTCTAGGCACCTCGGGCGCCCCTCTGATGTCCCCCTTCCCCTTCCTCCCCCGCAGACCCGCGTGTTGCTGTCCCTGGTGCTGCTGAGCCTGGGCCCCAAGGCCAACCCGGAGGCGCGGCTGCTGGTCAACTCGACGGTGGCGGAGGTGGTGGGGGCGCTGCGAGTGCAGGGCCGTACGGCGTACGTGGCCGCCGGAACAGGTGGGTAGCTTGTGGGCGACACGCTACGTGTGGGGGGTGTGAAACGACTTTCCGTGTGTGGGGGGGGGGGCCGGGGCGCTGAGGATGTGATGAGCGGGGGTCATGACGCATGAGGGTCCGGCTTCTCCGGCATATGGGGTGGGGCAGCTAGGTGCAACGGCCAGGTGGTGGAGGACTGGAGGTGGAGGGCCCCGCGCGTGTGTGTTAAGATGCGACGCTGCAGCTGCAGCTGACCCGCCTCGGGCGGGCCGGCGGGGGGCCGACTGCCGGCGCCCCTTCCCCCAATCTGAACGCCTCCTCGCCGTCCTCGTGTGCATTTCACCCTACCCTCCTGATCCCCACACCTTCCTCAGCTCATCCCCACGTCCCAGGCCCTCCCTTTCGCCCGCCCCCGCCTCCACGCCCCGCCCCGAAACCAGGCTACGCCGCCGCCGCCTCCCTGGACGACCAAGCGCTCAGCCTGCTGCTGCTGCTCCGCGCCGGCGTCAAGAACCAGCTGGTGCCCAAGCTGGCCGCCTACGTGGCCTCCCCAACAGCGACCAAGGGCGGGCTGTACTTCTATGCGTCGTACAGTGCGCAGTCACTGGCGCTGGCGGCGCTGTCCGAGTACGACAGGTCGCGCGGCAGCAGCAAACCCTCCCTGGACCTGGAGGCGGAGGTCAACGGCCTGACGGTGCTGACGGCGGCGTTCCGCGTCAACAACACCCGGCCGGTCAGCAGCTCCACGCCCTGGGAGGCCATGCCGCCGCCGCCCAAGGGCAAGCCCAGCGAGCTGGACTTTGCGGTGAGGCCGCCGGAGGGACCCGACACCTGGGCTGAGGCTCTCGACGGTTACACGGTTACACGGTATCCTCACGGCATGGCGCCACTTTGACCAAACTGGACTTCACCAGCCGCCGGTTCGCGCCCAAAACCCCAATCCAACAGCTTACCCGCTGTGGAGGTAACCCAACCCCAAACAGCCTAACCCCCAATCCCCCCAATCTCCCCAAACCCCCAAAACCCCCAAGCCCTGCCAAGCCCCCTTACCCCGAAACCTCGGCCGCGCAGGTCTCGGGCACGGGCGAGGTGACCATCGCCGCCTCCCTGCACTTCATCCCCACCGCCCTGCCCACCTTCCCCACTTACCGCGGCATCTTCCTGGACATCTCGCTCCAGCGGGTGGACCCCCTCACCGGCCAGCCCACCGGCCCACGGGTCGCTGCCGTACCGCTGGGCTCCGTGGTCGCCGTCACCGTCCAGCTGACCACACCCGATGACCTGGGGGCCGTAACGCTCACCGTCATGATGCCCGGCGGCCTGGAGCCGCTAGATCCAAATCTGGTTCCGGATGCTGGATCCAGCTGCTTCCTGGACTGGCTGGGCGCGTCGTCCTGGCGGTCCTTCTACCCCTGGTGGTGGTGGTGGCCGGTGTGCCCCACCCAGGAGACCCGCCCCTCCACCGTCATCTTCTCCTACGCGGCGTTGCGCGCGGGCACCAGCAGCGTGCAGATCAAGGCCGTGGCGGCGACGGCGGGCACGTTTGTCGTACCGCCGGTACGGGCGTCTGTTGACGAGCAGCCCGAGGTGATGGGCATGACGGCGGCGGGCTCGCTGGTGGTGTGCGCGAGCTGCTCGACCGCCACTCCCGCGGCGCCGCCTCGGACGCCGAAGCCGTGCCCGGGCGACTGCAGCGACAACGGGCTGTGCAACCTCAAGACGGGCGTTTGCACGTGCGACGACGGGTACAGCGGCGCGGACTGCAGCAGCGCCGTGCCCGTGAAGAAGCGGATGCTGATCTGATCTGTGACGAGTTTTTGCTGTGATGTGAATCACAACACATCATGTGATTTGACGTGATGCGAGGTGGGGTCAGCAAGTTGCGTGCGCTGTCATATGGAGCCAGCTGTAATCCTTCGATGCCACTTTAGGACATGGGGATGGCTAAGGTCATGGCAGTGGACTGGTGATGGTGGCGGTGGTGGGGGGCTGGTTGACATCATGCAGTGGCGAGTTGAGTCTAGGGAGGGGGAGATAGAGCGCGCGGCGCGTCGCACTGCGTCTGGCGCGCGTGGATATTAGATTGTCGGGTGTCGCAAGGCATCCAGGTAATAATAACGGGTGATGGTGGGTGCAAGGCGGTCTGCCGCGATGGTGGGCACGCGGTTAATGCGGCCCCAAGCAACGGACGCTCAACCGGCAGGGGAGGGAAGGCGGAGGGCGAGGCCGACTGCCGGCCCGCCGCCCCCTTTGTCGGGGGCAATCATTTGCGGTTTCGTGTCAATCGGGGATGCATGCGTAAGTGGGAGGGGTGGAGGGGGCTGCAGAGTCGCGAGATGCGCCACTTCACAGCTGCTCCCCGTCCTGTGCTCTATCTGTAAGCCCCAGCACGGTTACATCAAAGCGCTAGCTATCAGTGCAATCCTTTGGGTGATGATGATTTCGGCACAGTTGGTCTATCTCCGGCCGGCAGCCCTGCCGCTGGAGCCAGCAGCAGGGCACGAGGCCCTACCCTACCGGCCGGTTGCATTATCGGACATTGGGTCATCGAGACCTTCCCCCTGCCCGGGGTGACTCCCCGTTTTCGTTTCCAGGTCCGGAATTCCGGATCCGGTATCCCGTACGGTCCGGTGGTCTGGTCCTGGTGGATGGTACCCCGCGCCCTGCAGGGCCAGGGCAGTAGTACGGTAATTCGCAAGCAAGGTGGTGATGTACATGCTACATGTTGCACTCGGACACAGCTTTGACCACCCACGGAGAAATGGGAGACCTGGAGGGTTGCGGGGCGTTGTTGTCAGTTGTTATCAGTTGTGGTTTCGGCGGAATGGCTGGAAGCACGCACGCACATGCCCCTGGACGCCGGAGCGAACCTAGCGACCGCGACCGCGTGCGTGAGATGACCGCGTCCGTACTCTGTCTGGCGGCGTGCATACATGGGCTGCACGCGCGCGGATGGACCAACTATTGATTTGTGCCGATCCGCTGCTGTCCCATCGTTTCCCGTTGAGCACCCCGAACGCTCTATCTCACATCCACGCAACTATTGCAACCGGGTGCTGTGGGGCTTCGTTCCCAATGTGTGCGTGTGCGCGTGTCTGCAAGATTGCAGCACACCCCGCCGGTGACGGAACCGGCGCTACGAACAAATAATGTGATGTGATGTGATGATCATTTGATGTTATACACGCGACACACCAGAATGAAAGGCAACTCAAATGATAGAAGAGCGAGCGCATACAGAGGCGCGGCGTCCGCTGATCGTGGCTGGCTGGCTGGCTGGCTGCTGGCCCACGGATGGAGCCCGGACGGATCTCGGTTCCGATTATTCGTTGGTGTGAAGCTGCTGTGTGTATGTACTGATCTGTGCAGAAGGGCGGGCAGCGTCCGTGCGTGCATGCGTGATGTGTCAAAATAGGTGCCTGCTCCGTGCTGCCTTGCCCCCCCCTTTTCCCCCAAACGTTGCCACCGCACTACTCGACCTCCAACAACAACCAACACGATCGTCGCCGTCAACTCGCATACCTCGCATACACCTACACGCGATCAACCTCGGGTCAAGCAAGCACGCCTCCACTTCGAGCAGTGAGTCCTCACCTCGCTCGTTGCAACGAACACTCGCTCCACACAGGTAGGCAAGCGACCAGCAGCCAGCGGCCCCGCAACTAGCTACCAGTGCATGTATGTGTCGCACATGTGACTCGTCAAGCCAATCACCACTGTGCGCCTCTATCTGGGAAGTAAATGCGTTCCCTGGGAAGCCGTCCTAAAGTATTGCTACGTGCAGAAAACGGCTTCCCAGGGAACGCATTTACTTCGGGGGCCCCCCGGATGCGGCCAGATAGGGTGCAAGGTTGCCACTGGGAATGGTCGCCATTCCCGTTATTAGTTCCCATAGAGGGTTATTGAGCAGCAGGACAGTCAAGATGCGTTTCAGACCTACCCCGCCCCCAAAGCATTTGGCACGAGTTGCCTGTCAAACGCCGCTGAAATGTGCCCCCACCTAGCTAGCTTTAAACACAGCGCCTGCCTGTGCAATCTTCGGCCCCTCCATCCATCAGGGCCCCGCCCATCACTAAACATAACATGGTGTTACATGGAACGCATCTTCCTGCCCGCGCGGGTCACCACGCCAAACTTGTTCTTTCGGGCAAGGTTGACATCAGCTTCTGATGAGAAGCGCACACCGCCAATGAAGTGGAGCACCCCCTCGTATGCCTCAGCGTAGGGATACAAGAACAAGCAGCAATCGATGTGCGCCTCCGACACGGCCTGGGCCCGCAGCGCAGCGACCTTGGCCCGCAGCGCATCCAGGCTGCAGCCCCGCAGCTCACGTAGAAACGCCTCAAATTTTTGGTTCTGCTCAGTGCGCTCCTAGATCTTCTCAGCAGTGACCAAGTGCTTGGCCTCCACCGTGATCAGGAAGAGCCTCCCGTCACTGTCTGCTTCTAGAAGCTCACCAAACTCAATTAGGTCATCGCCGTCAGCGCCAATGATCCGGACGTCGGTGAAGCCGTCGTACCGGACCAAGTATGCCTTCACGGCCTTGGTCACCTCCTCCTCAAGGCTGTCGTCATCCACATCTCGCCAGTCCTGCAGGTCCGTGCAGCGCTTGTTTGCCACATCCGCCAACTTCTCGGCGAGCATCTCTCGACGTCGGGATGCTGATCAACCACCTGTGGTATGGCAATGCATACATACAGCAATGAATAATTTTGGTATGAACAGCAGGCAAGATATGCATGGCCCCACGACGGACATAAGGGCAACCGTGGGTCTGCGCGCGGGACGGGAAGTTGATGTGTCATGCATGCGTCGCACACCCCAACTAACCAACACTCTTCGGCATAATTTTCTCTGCAATCAGCTATTCAATCGGCGCACCGATGGTGGAAGGGAGGGCGGCACCAATTGCGCCCCACGCTGTCGTTTGTTTCCGGTTCTTTAACTGCCGCCCGTCAGGTTTTAGCAGCCCCCACTTAAAAAGTCAAACCCTCATGTACATGTTTCTGACCTGGTATGCCCGGTCTTGATCAGGAGAGCAACGAGTTCACCGAAGGTTGCGCCGCAGAAACCGTCCAACTTGTCATACCTCTCGATCAGGCCGATGAGCCAGAGGATATTGTCCTCGGTGAGACGGCTGTAGGAAAGGTTCAACCGGAACCTCTTGTTTGTGAACTCCGTGAACTTGACCTTCTCCAACTGCACCCTTGCAAAAAAAGCGAATAGCCACAAGCGCAGGGTTTCCGCGCAGAATACACCTCTGCAGGCTGCATATTGCAAGACCAAAAGAAATTGTTAAAACAAAACGACCGTGCCCAGCAAGGTATTAGGTAATACATAGTTGTACCAGAGGGCCTGCAGTTCCGGACATGCATTTTATCATAAACAGCGCCAGCAAACCTACACCTTCTTCAATACGTGTCTTCTGCCAAGTGTGAATATCGGGCTCGACGCCTTCCTCCGAAAGGTCCCAGCCGAACTCACCCGGTTCAGATCCAAACCTCTCGCGGAGGTGCGCGCTAATGCCCTGACCTTGCAGACTTTTTTTATTACCGAGTTCGGAGTCAATGTCATGGCCGTGCATTGAGGCATAGGAACGCAGAACTGGGGCGTGAGTGCGTCGCAAGGCGCAACGATATGGAAGTACAGCTCGAAGCAGGAGGCTGCAAATATACATGATTAGATGTGCAAGGTCCGGCTTTTGCGCGAGCTTCAAGGCTGGCTGACCTGCCTGGTCTCCTACAAAAAGCAAAAATCCAACCAGATCGTTTACAAAAGCAGCGGGCCGTCAACAGTTCTAATTGTGCACAAAAATTATTATGTTGCCCCTCTATGCGGGCACGAAATTTGCACGAGGCCTCAGACGAGTCGTATCACGCCCGTCGTCGCCTGTAATACAAGAAAGGTATCTTGACGTATGCGCAATAACCTGCATTTATTGCAGTGTATCAATGAAATTATTTATACCGATTGCGAATGTTGCGAGAATAAAAGCCCTTTGTTTGTTTGGTGGAACTCGGACGAATACCGTGAGGAGGCATGAGGTTGAGGACATGGTCCCCGATGTCCCCGTGCTTATCATGATAATGAAAACAATTACAAGGAGTACCAGCAAGTAAGCTGCTGTACAATATAGCAGCCTTCAATGTCGTACTGTACAACAGCACAACAGTACAAGTGCCATGTTCAGGGCTCACGCCTGCGTCACGGTGCCCATCAGGGTCCTCCCTCCATCCACTGCGTCCACATTGCCTCCCCTCCCGTCCACTACCTCTCGGGGTGGACCCCTCCTCAAGGCGCCCCACCAGGAGTGCCGCCCGCAAATCGCCGTGGCCTCAACGGTCACAGCGGGTACACTCGACGTGGCCATCGATCCACTTGCCCGGTGGCCGTCGGCCTGTCTGTCTGTGTCTGTCTCCCCAAGCGTCAGTCCTTCACACACGCTGGTATCCCTCTCACACATAGAGGCTGCCTGGGGCTCCTCCGGGGTGCCGCCGGGACATCCATTTAATCATGGGGGAAGTGCGGCGTTCGGGGACCCCCAAAACAAGGGCGCCCGCGACCTGCAGCCTGACACGCACACGCACCCATACACACGCAGTGCGCAGCTTTTGGGTGGGCGCTGAAGATGTGAGGCTCCAGCTCAGCTATCGGGGCCCGTTGAACCGGCCAGGTTTGGCCGGGGGGAGGAGGAGGGTAAGAGGCTCCCAGGATCCACCCCCGTGCAACATAGACCGGTACGGTACTTCAGTCGCTCATCGCATGTGAGCAGCCGCTCCTCCGCGTCCTCCACCCCGTCCGTTCCGACTGGCCCTACCACAGAGCGGCACCCCCACTGGCCTTCCCATACAGCGGCACCCCCCTCTCCCCTCATGCGGCCCGCCGCACGCTGTCGTTCTGTTCTGTCGGGTGCGTGAGGCACCCCTCACCTGCGGCACGGACCGCCACACGACTCACAGAAACGTCCGGTTGTTTGTGCCTGCTCTGCAACGTGTTGCTTGCTTTCCAAATCTGTTCTCAACAACGACCACTGCACACCACTGTACCCACTGCGTGCACCGTCGACGGCCACGACAGCAGTAGGCACCGGCAGTAGCGGCGTCGTTGTCGCCGAAGTCGCCCTCCCCCATACCGCATTGCCAACATCACCGCCGCCGCCGCCACCACCACCACCACCACCACCGTGTGGCCACCGTGTGGGCCGTCGCAATCCCGACGCTGAAGAGGAAAGCGCTCCAGCTCAGAAAGCTGTCCTCGTTCCACTCAATGCTGATGTACCCTTCCCAACCCTCGCCAACCGGCGAAATCAGGCCGGCAAGCCTCCTGCTTTGAATGAACCCCGCCTTACGGCGGGCGCTCCAAAGTGACACGATGGGGTGATGCATTCGTCCCCACCGGTTCGGGTAAGGGGGGCTACACCCGCCCGTCGCCCTTAACACCTGGGCCGCTTCGTGACCCGTCACACCGCCACTGTACGGCTGTACGGCGCACGTCCACGTTTGTATGGCCCTCCTTGTTCGTTGCGATATCGGCTTTCCCTCCCCTCCCTCACACTGATACGTCATCACAACCTTCCACTCATAACACACACCCGTCTCAGGAACGGGCGGGGGTCTCGCTAATCATACCCGTCTTTGCCCCCTCGTCCCCTCCCACCCCCCCACATTATCGGTTATGGGTTGGGTTCTCGTTAAACACATTATCGCGATGAGCAGTTCTCTCACGATCACGCGGATGCCCACCGCCTCCACCTCCACCTCCACCCCCACCTACAACCCCACCTCCTCCACCTCCACCTCCACCCCCACCTACAACCCCACCTCCTCCACCGCCACCTCCACCCCCACCTACAACCCCACCTCCTCCACCGCCACCTCCACCCCCACCTACAACCCCACCTCCTCCACCGCCACCTCCACCCCCACCTACAACCCCACCTCCTCCACCGCCACCTCCACCGCCTCCTCGGCATCCGGGAATCCCTGCAGTGTGCCTCGGACTCGCATGCGTCCCAAGAACTGCCACACAAATACGCTTCGCACACGTGCATACATTCGAGCACGCCTGCCTTGCCTGCCGAATAACACACATACACACACATACACGTGGCCACTGGTTTGGTTTCCTCGCTTAACACACTCCTGGTGTCACCCTCCATGCATGCAACTCACCATTGAATCGATAAATAAGCCACGCGGGTCCGGGGGCCGGATCCGGCCCCCCTCACATCAAGTCCCCCCCCTCGCGGGTGACACCCCAGCCACCTCAGACCGCGAAGCCGCCAGCTGGTCGGTCACCCCCGGGAGCAGCAGGGGTGGCCTCCCCCCTTACCCCCTCGCCCGGGCTGATCGCTCCCACACGCGCAGTTCACGTCTCGCGACAGGCGCCGCGACGGTTACAGGATGCTCCGAAACCAAATCACATACATGTACAATTACACTATCGGCATCGCAACGCAGCGAGGCGCTCTCCCCGGCGGGCCCCAGTCACGCGCGCCGCGGTCGGTGCCGAACCCGTGGTGACCGATACACCGACAGCTTCCCCCCCCCCCCTCCCCCACCGCACCGGATGGCCCCTCCCTCGCCTGCCACCTCCCGATCGTGGGCCCCTCCCCAACCCCACACCCGGCGGCCGCCGGTGCTCCTCCGCGGCGGCTGGGGAGGGGCCCAAGTCAGTCACCTATAGGACATGGAGATGGCATGAGGGCCTCGCGGACCCGGGTCGTCCAGATCCGCCGTACGCTACCAGCCCCCCCCACGGGCCGGTGCCGGGATCGGACCCCCGGCCCTCCCCCCCGGATCCGGATCCGGTCCGTCCAGGGCCGGCGGGAAGCGGGCGCCTGCTAGGCGGCTGTAAGGCGGTGACGGGGCGCGGACCCTGGCTGGGTCACCGGGGTCGGTGTCAGGCGCAGCAGAAGCACGCCGACAGCGCGGGCTGGAAAGACGCGTGGACGGCGTCCACGTGCGTCGCGCCCTGCCGCACAGCATCTATCGTACCGAGGATCTCGTCCACGATCTGCGGGCAGAGACCGGCCGTGCGTAACTCGATATATATAGTTATATGACCCCCACAATCGTACTGCTCCATTCAAAGACGATACGGCATACCTACACCACAAAATGTGAATGTGTAGCCTCCCACAGCGCAACTCGGCCCCCAACCCCCCGGACCCTCGACTGGGCAGCACCGAGCGCAGCACGTGTGTGAAGTGTGAAGCTAACCCGTGCCTCTTCCGATCGCTTCTTCTTGAGGGTTAAAAACAAAAACAGCCCATGACACACCCAGCCCGGCGACAAATAAATTACCAACGGGGGGTGCCTCGCCTTCGTGTGGGGTGCAGCCGTGGTCACACCGTGGCGTGCAGCCGTCCCCCCTCCGGGCTGCTTGTGCCTCTGGTCGGGGCCCACCCACCCTGGCCCCACCCTGGCCCCAGCAGCGCAGTATAAACATGTCCCACCCAACATCTCCTAAGCCCGCCCCACCCACTCCACCCTAGACCCACCCACCGCCGGCGCGCAGTCCCGTGTAATGAAGTGCCCTCCGTCCACCAGGGTGAGCGGACACCGCAGCTGCGCGGCCAGACGGACGGCGTACTTGGGCTCCGCCAGGATGTCGTGGGTGCCGTGGATGACCTTGATGGGGAAGCCGGCTGCCGGCAGGACCGCGTGATCGTCGTCGTCGTCGCCGCCGCAGGGGGGGAGGTCACCCGCGGGAGTGCAGGGTGTGTGTGTTTAATGAGAAGTTCGCCCGCCCGCCCGTGTGTGTGTGTGTGTTGCTTAGGCAGGCAGAGCAGGAGTGCGTGACATGCACAGGCGGATTAGCGCCCGAAAGTTGCCCGTATGCGTGTGTGCGTGTGTATGGGGCAGGGGTCTTGGGGGGGAAGGGGGACCGTGGAGGGTGAGGGAGGAAAAGAGGGGAGTGTCGCTGAGGGTGTTGGTGGGGGAGATTGGGCGCACTGGGACGTGCCAAGGATTTGTACGCCACCAGGAGGGGAATGTTGCAGAGGACAGATACCATCCGAGAGTCGAGAGTGAGAGAGAGGGGGGGTAATGGGAAATTGGTAGAGATATTCAAACTGCGCTGCTGCCAGAGCGAGATAGAGGGGGGGGCGATTACGAGCGCTGGCCTGCCAATAAGGAAAACCTGTCCGTGCAGGGAACTGTGTCGACGTTGGGAGCAAGTAGTTACGGCCCGCAATCCCTTGCCTCCCGACCGCGATCCGGGGTAACCTAACCCAGCCCTACCCTGTCCTACCTGCCGCCAGCCGCCGGCGCTCCTTGGCCGTCAGCCCGTTCTTCATGATCGCGTGCAGCTGGCCCTCCTCCCCCGCCTTGGACTGAAGACCGCCGGCCTGGGGACGGAAGCAACAGCAGCAACAGTAGGGGTGGCAACAGCAGCACCACCACCACCACCACCAGCAGCAGCAATAGCAAGCGCAGCAGTAGCAGCCGCTTGACCAGCAGTCGCCAATCTGCTAGTGCGGCCTGCTGCTCCCGGTGGTCCCGCTTTCGTCAAGTCGCCCTGCGCCGCCCCCAAACATCCGCAAGCGGGGCCGAACTCCACCCCGCCGGGCCCTCCTCCGCACGCGCCATCTCCGCCCCTCCGCCTCAATAACGTTATCCGATTGAGGTGCTATATGGCTCAAAAGATCAGAAACATCGAACTCTTCAATAGTATAATCAAGGTCAATCAAGACAGCGAAACCGCCAATAATCGTCACCCGACAGGCAGCAGCTGTCCGGGCGGTCACCGACGTCGTTGAAGAAACCCACTCCCCGCCCGGCCCCCTCGTCCGCCTCCCCCTCCCCCGCTCGACTCCCACCTTGACGTTGGGGCCCTCCTCCGCCTTCCCCCCGCCCCCTCCCCCCCCGTGTCTAGGCTGTTTGCACTTCAAAGCCCGCACGCGCCTTCCCCCCCTGGCCCCCCGCCGCGATCCTCCTCCTCTCCGGCCCCTCCCCCACCTTGAAGTGGGCCGCATACTCCTCCACCAGCAAGTCCTTGACCGTCCTCCCCGTGACAGGATCCTGGCGGTGGTGGGGGGAGAGGATGAGCAGTCAGTGCGTCCATAATGAGGGAAAGCCCGACCTACATATATTATATGTAGGTCCTATAGGACCTATATATATAATACCATGTACCAACAGACTGACTGTTTAGCGAGAAACGGTTAATACGGTTAATTGTGTGTACGTGACTACCGTGACACTTGCAGACCCGCGACCGCAACCGACAGCCTGGGGCCTCCCTCCCCCTCTGCTGATCCCCGCCTGCCTTTGTTCGGAGTAGTTTGGGTGTGAAGTGAAACGCCAGGTCCGCCCTGGCCCGCTTCACCGGGTCCACGGAGCCGTCCTTCCGCCGGGCCATCAGCCCCTGAATCGCCGCCCACATCGCCCGGCGGTTGAGCGGGATGGCCTCCGTGCCGCCGCCTGGGGCACGGGAAGGGCGGGGGGAGGGGGCAGCGTGGCGGCAGCGTGGGGCCAGGGGAGGGTTGGGGCCAGGGGTTTGGATGACGTCCTAATGTGCCCATAAAAACAACCTGCCGTCAGCCAAACATCCTCCGGGTGTCCCCAATCATGCACCCAGCCACCCAACCACCCAGCCAGCAAGCCACCCAGCAAGCTACCCGCCCACCCACCGACACATCTCATAGAGTGCTAGATCTCGCCCAGCCCCCCTCCTTCCCTCCGTACCTGCCTACCACTGTTCTAAACCCCCCTCCCTCCCTGTACCCTCTTTCTCTCCCCCCCTCTCAGCCGCCTGTCGTACTCACACGTGACACTGATGAGGGTGAGTGACGCCACCCGATCTGGGGCCGCCAGCGCCAGGCGGGTGGCGATCATGCCCCCCATGGAGTGACCCACGATATGGGCCTTATGCCACCCCAGGTGGTCCTGGGAGGGACAGGGACGGACAGGGAGGGGCAGGGATATAGGAAGTTGGGGGGACATATTCAAACTGCGCTGCTGCCAGAGCGAAGGGAGGGACGGGGGCAGCCACCACACAGAAAACACGCAATGACACGCGAGCGGTCAGTTCAGTCGCAGCGCGCACGAGGGGCCCTGCCTGTGCACGGGGTCCGGAGAAATGGAGCAGTCCGGGGAACTGACTTGGCGCATGGCTGGGTTGGGCTGGGCTGGGCTGGCGAGTGGCAGGCGGCGATGAAATGGGTCCGCATCCATCCACCCACCCACCCACCCACCCACCCACTAAACCAGCAATCGCCACCGCCACCGCCCAACCCGCCAACAGCGCCGCCATCACCACCACGACCGCCGCCAAAACAATGCCCGTCGACCCCCTCCTCTGCCCAGGGGCAGCAGCGCAGTTTGAATATGTCTACCAGTGTCCTATACCCTCCATTACCCCGCCCCCGTAGCCCCGTACCATGAGCGCCAGCGCATCCGCCGCCATGATATCCGTGCTGTAGTTCTCCTTGCCCACTGGGCAGCTGCTCTTGCCAATGCCGCGATTGTCAAAGGTCGCCACCTCCAGCCCAGACGCCTGGGATCGGAATCGTAGGGTCGGTAGGCGCGGGTGTGAGACGGGGAGGCGTGGGTGTGAGACGGGGAGGCGTGGGTGTGAGACGGGGAGGTCCACGAGGCCCGGGGCGCACGAACCTCCCCGGTGAACCCCGGGGTGCGGGCAGGGAACTGGGCGCGGTGTTTCAACGAGAAGCCCACTTGGGCGCGGTGTTTAATGAGAAGCCCACTTAGGCGCGGTGTGTGGTCGGTGGTGAGGGTGTTTTACCCCCAGCGGCCGTATGCCGGGTTCACCAGCCGGGACAGGGAGGGGGCCCAATCGGATTGAACGCAGGTGCGCTGCTAGCTAAGGAAGAGCTACGTGTGTGGCCGCCGGCGAAGTGGGGGGGCGGCAATGTGGCAGCCATCCTCCCGAGGAAGCAGGAGTCGGTCGGGCCAACGGCACCTCACCTTCTCGCCTCGCGAGAAGAGCTCGCGGAGGGTGGGCATCCAAGCTGCGCCCCGGGCAGCGAAGCCTGCCAAGGTTGCGCACCGATGGGCCGGGAGGCTCGTCACGAAGCAACGCGGAAGGCGCGGGCGCGGGCACGGGTGCTGGTCCGTAGAACAGAACGTGACAGGGCAGGTAATTGCTCACGCGTTCAAACCATATGAATGTGTTGCCTTGCGCAAAGAATGGGCCTTGCGGATGTCAGGTTTATTGCTGAAACCGATGCAGCAACAACCGAAGGTGGGGAATGCACCCATGTCGACAGCCAATTGACACGAATACCTACCCATTATCATGAGGACTTTTTCATCATTCTCGCTTGAGGATGGGGCCTCAGTGCCAGCACCAACTTGGACCTCCTGGTGTGGCCGCACTTCAAAGACCTGATACGCCAAGGTGACCCCCGTCGGAAGCGCTGCAGAGCCGCTTGTTCTGCAAAATTGTTTCGCGCTTTCACCGTCATCCAAAACATATGGCCGTCTTGAAATGTTCATGGCTCACGAAGGGTATGCAACCCGAATAAATATATCAATAATAAGATCATTCAGATGATCACTTTCGTTCTTTGTGGAAAAAGATTGTGTCTGGAGAAGCGACCCCGTCAATCTGAAAGAAGCTACTGTTTATCGTACTGATACACGGGAGGTTTGACTGTTACCTGGAGTCCCCGTCCCCCAGACGCTTCCCAGACATATCGAGACCCGGGCACAGGCGACAGGCGAAGATCTGCTGTCATGTCCTTGCTGCAATATAAAATATATGCATGCAGCCCAAACAAGTTATGCGCATACCCTGGCACCGGAATTCGATGCGTGAGGGTGACTGCTGCGCGAGGTCGCCGCGGAAGAGCGACCGGGGCCTAATGCCCACTCACCAGGTAACGGTATCCCGAGGCGTGCGCACCTACCTACGTACGCGGCTTTACCTGTTCTCATGTCGGACCCGGCCCCGGCCCCTGGACCCCGCCGGCCCACACCCTACGTTGCCTTCAACCGGAGCTGGGGGACCCATTCAGTATGAACCAGCGGTCTTGCACCGAAGGCGACGGCACTGCCGTGTGATGATTTTGGAAACAGGGTACAGCTCATGCAGCAGCAGCTCGCGCCCTTCGACTTCGCCTTCGAGGGACACAACTTTGCAGCACAGTACAGCCACGATACCCTTGTTGCGTGGGGGATGCCTAGTGGCAAGAGTATGTGCCGCCCCGGTCATATGCCGTCACATGCCAGCAGGTGCTAGTAGCCAGTGGCGACGTCGTATACGCCTAGGCTGTCCAGGGCTGGCGCCGGCTGGTGGTGGAAGGCTGTCGAGGGCCGGTGCCGGCTGCCTGTCCTCGGTCTGAAAATACGGTGATCATCGAGCTGCTGTGGGCAATGTTGGCAAAGGCTTCCGTTGTTGCAGTCCTCAGTAGGCCTCGATCGATCAGCGGAGGCGTCAGAATGCGAAGACAAGTTGTCCTCGGAGAAACAACCGCAGACGCCGTGTCGGCCGGCGGCACGTGACGCGCTCTTAAAGTACGTTGGATGAGCTGGTACACTTTTGCAGTCACTGTGCGTATGGGAAACATCTGTCTGCATCTTGCACATTAAGACAGAGCCTGTAGCGTTTTGAACATCTGATTATACTCACAAGGCACCTGCGGGGCTACCCTATCGTACTAGATTGATGGCGTACTCCGTTTCCGTTGCACGCACAGGCATATGATTTGCAGATGTTACACTAGAAAGGGCGTGCCGCAAACCCGATTTTGCATAATATGCGAATGTTGCTGTTCTGCGATAGGAAGGGGGATGCGTCGCTCCATCGTATAGCATCGGCCATGGTAATGGCACAAATAAACCGACACGCAAGGCTGAAACAAGCGGAGTTTCGAAACTATACCTGAGCAAAGGGCCGTTCGTGCGGGCAATCATTGAACAGGCCGGCCCTTGCAACAACGCTGTAGACCGCCAACGACGATTTCTGGCAACCATACCGCGGTGACTACTTGTCAGGCCTTATGACTGCTTTCTGACTGCTCTCTCGATTTGCTAGGAAAGCATCCGCGAAAAAAAGGACTCATCAGCGCATGCGCGCACGTTGGCTGTTCCACTCAAATGAGTCTGCATCAACATGAGATCAGAAATAACGTGCCATCGTGAAGGCAGCAGAAACGCTGTTGTAGGTTCGCGACACCGGAGGCAAGGCCGAAGGTAGGATCAGCTGGCTGGTCCGTTGCAGAAGCGACGCCGCGCAGCTTTCCATAACGCTGATGTAAGCACTAGGAAACGAATGATGTGATGAACAACCTTACATGTCTCTTCCGCTAGGCCAGGTCCATAACCTAACGAAAGGGGCCTACTTGTTGCTCATCGGCTACTGCCGAAGAGCAAATCGAGGTAAAGCACAAAGGCAAAATCTCAAGACCACCAATCTAACATCGGAGATAGTCCCGAAACCAAAAGAAACGGGCAACCGAATCACACAACAACTCACAATAACCGCAAATAACCGAATTGGAGCAGTAAAGTGACGGGTGCAGTCAATCGGCGCGACATACTAATCACAAGTACCTTCCCGGCCATACCAGCACTGGGTTGGGGTTTGTTTAGGGTCAAGCCGTCGGGGTGGTTGGGTTCGGGTCCAGCAGTGAAGCCAACGAACGAGCGGTCGAAATCCCAGGAAAGCCTACCTGGCACGCCATGTGGTCAAGAAAGACAATATATACTGCCGTGCTGCCAAAGAGAGTCTCCCCGAACCCCAGATAAGCCGAGCCTCACAAATTGTATGGCAGTGCTGGCCGGAGCGGCCGCCCTGGCAAGCAAATCAACCGGATAGCCGGAGCAAGCCGCTCTAACACGCCCTGCATGGCCCAGGCTGCCAAACAGAAGAGCCGCCCAGCATGATAAGCTCTACAGAATACAGCCCGTGCGTGCTGCCAGCAGGAGCCGTCCTCACAAAGCAAACAGACAGGGGTCACTGTAATGGAAATGATGCAATAGTAGTAGTAAACGTTACAAGCTGCACCCGAGTCCCGACCGGGAGTTCCACGGGCCCAGATAGCGCCTCACCTCGCCAACCCCTACCAAGGACTGCGCACACATCCTCCACCAACCGGGAGGGGGGTCCATACAGCCATTCCGGACACCACACCAGCAGGTTAACAGCGCGCCAGGATTGCCTCTCCTGGGAACCGCGCCAGACCCGCTGAATCACGGGGGGGCCGACGGGTAGGGAGCCGGGCTCCGAACTGGCGTACGTGGCACTGCTGGAACCGTCTGGACAGGGCTGACTTCACACTCTGACATACAGCCAGGTCGACCAAAGGAGCCACGGCCCTGACATGTCATACGGCCGGGTTGCTGGTTAATGGGGCAGCTGCCCTGACATTGTAAAGCGCAAAGGCTTACAGGATGAGTACGGTGCATTCTGCTCTGAATTTTGTGCCAACCCTGTACGGACTGCCGTTTGGGCTTACGGGTTTGCAGACATGCCTTACGGCCCGGTTGGCCAATGGAGCCGCCGCCCTGACATGCCATACGGCCGGCCTAGTGAATAGAGCAGGCACGCTGACATGCCATACAGCCGGGCTGGCCAATGGAGCCGCCGCCCTGACATGCCATACGGCCGGACTGGCGAACGGAGCCGCCGCCCTGACATGCCATACAGCCGGGCAGCAGGCGAATAGAGCAGGCTCACTGACATGCTGTACAGACGAGCCGGCCCGTGGGATTACACCCCTGACATGCCATGCAGCCAGGCTGGCCAACGGAGCCGCCACCCTGACATACCATACGGCCAGGCAGAAGGCGAATAGAACAGGCTCACTGATGACATGCCGTACGGACGAGCTGGCCAGTAGAGCAGCCGCACTGACATGCCACACTGCCGGGCAGGCGAATAGAGCAGCCGCGCCGACATGCCATACAGCCTCGCTGGCCAATGGAGCAGCCTCACTGACATCCCATACGGCCGGGCTGGCTAATGGCGCCACACCCATGACATGCCATACGGCCAAGGCTGGCCAACGGCGCCGCCGCCCTGACATGCCATACGGCCAAGGCTGGCCAATAGAGCAGGCTCACTGACATGCCATCGAGACGAGCTGGCCAATTAAGCAGCCGCACTGACATGCCATACAGCCGGGCTGGCCATGTATGGGGCCACACCCATGACATGCCATACGGCCAAGGCTGGCCAACGGCGCCGCCGCCCTGACATGCCATACGGCCAGGCTGGCCAATAGAGCAGGCGTGCTGACATGTGGTACGGACAAGCTGTCCAATAGGGCAGCCGCATTGACATGCCATACAGCTGGGCAGGCGAATAGAGCAGGCGCGCTGACATGCCATACGGACGGGCTGGGCAATGGAGCTGCCGCCCTGACATGCCATACGGCCGGGCTGGCCAACGGAGCCACCGCGCGCTCTGACATGCCATGCGGCCGGACTGGCGAGCAGTGCTGCCGCCCTGACATGCCATACGGCCGGGCTGGCCAATAGAGCAGGCGTGCTGACATGTGGTACGGACAAGCTGTCCAATAGGGCAGCCGCATTGACATGCCATACAGCTGGGCAGGCGAATAGAGCAGGCGCGCTGACATGTCGTACAGACGAGCTGGCCAGTAGAGCAGCCGCGCTGACATGCCACACAGCGGGGCTGGCCAACGGAGCCGCCGCTCTGACATGCCATACGGCCGAACATACAGGCCAATGGAGGTGCCACCCTGGTATGCCATATGGCCGGACTGGCGAACAGAGCATCCGCACTGACACACCATACGGCCGGGCAGGCGAATAGAGCAGCCATGCTGACATGGCATACGGCTGGGCTGGCCGGGCTAGCCAACCGAGCCACAGCCCTGACATGCCATACGGCCGGGCTGCTGGCCAATGCAGTCGCCGTTCTTACCAAACAAATGGCCGGGCTGGCCAAGTCATGCCCCCATGTCAGGCTGTATGGTCGGGCTGGCCAATGGAGCGGTATTGTCAAGCAAGCCATCAGCCAACGGGGCCGCCCTGCCTGTCAGTCCATACGGCCGGGCTGCCCAATACGGCCGGGCTGCCCAATGTAGCCGCCCTTACAAGCAAGGCATGCGGCCGAGTTGCAGCTGCTATCAAGCCGCATACCGCCAACCGCACGCAACTGCCTCTCTTGCAATCGATCTTTGTCCATAACGGTTCACGTCATTGTTCAGTAATTTAATTAATGCAGCCGGCTGCCTCGTTCCCTCGCTGTGAAAACAAGTGTTTTTTGGTCGTCGCCAGTAAGTCTTTTTAACGTATGTGGAATTTTTGGAATTTTTGGGAATTTTAGTAGGTGGGTCCTACATAATTCGGGCAGCTACGCAAGAACATCATGGACAGCTAAGCATTTTGGGCACGTTGAAGATAATTTCATTGTGGCAAAGCGAGAGCGCACCGCGCAGCAGGCTGGATATGTCGTTGAGAGGATGTGTTCGTTTCCGCGTTGCACGAAGCATCTTTGTTCTAATGCATTTCATTATTGCATTGCAGGATTGAACCACGACAGCCATCTGATCGACAGTCGTAAGGAGACCAAGCGAAGGTTGGCTTTGCGCTAGGCTGTTTCTCCAGATGAAGAAATGGGCTTAGCAGGGCTGAAAGACCCGGCTGCGATGACCAGCGTTGTGGCGCAATGGTGGCAGGCGGCCATAAGTCCCGCATCGGGATAAGCAACATGAAGCGGCGCACCACTGCTGTCGCAGAAGTTATGAGTACATACAGACAGACATACATGTAATCGTGCCGCCCCAGGAGGGCGGAGAACCGCGACCCGGGTGCTAAAATTATAAAACTGTAAAAATTACGTGTTTGCGAGTAACAGTTGATCCGTTTCTTCTATTGCCGTGCTTGTCGTTTGCAGAAAGTTCGTTCAACATCTACTTGCGGCATGTCTTCACGTTTACCCTGAAAAACAAGGCAAACAAGCCTCACGGCGCGACCTTCTCCGTTACCATTACTGCCGGGTTACCGCAATGTACCAGCAAAGTACCGCTTTTTTCCCAGCTTCTGAACTACCGTATAGCCTTTATCTCGGCTGTCTCAAAGCAGCTCGAGGTGGCATAGCTGGCTCTGGAAAGGGGACGGTGGCGAGGCAGCGGCTTGGGATCGGGCCTTACACTGCAGGGGGAGCTCGCTCGCTCACAGAACACGCGACAGCGGCAGGCGCACGCACCGCCCTAGGCCCAGACCACGCCAGGCCGTCGGGCTCCAACCACGACAACCGAACCACACGCGCCACTAACACACCACGGCACACAGCTCAAGGGCACACGGCCGCACCCGCGCCCGCGACGCGGGCCGACGCCAACGCGAGATAACCCCGAGGGACGACCCAACCTGATTTCGCACGGACCCCAGAAACACCAGCAACAGGCACTCCGGGAGACGACCCCGCCCCTAGGTAACAAGAGCGCCTGCTGCTGTAGCGCCCGCTGCGACACGCCTCGTCCAGCTCGGGCCTCGCGCGAAACAGGGAGGGGGGCGGGAATAGCGAGCAATAAGCTCCTGTTAGTGAAGACAGAATGCCGAACAACAGGAGCTTCCGAGAATATATCAGAGTACGACTGCCCCAGTGACCCTGGTCACCGGGACATAACCAACGACTGACAGCCGAAAGGCTGCCGTTCAGAACCTAGCTTAGAAACTCTAATCGTTTTACTCCTGCAGTGTCTAAGCCGCAAAAACTACCGCTTTGTACCGTGTACTGGGTCCCACGCCGTTCCCTAGGCTATCCCTCTTTTGCCGTATCCGCCAAAATCGGGTATCGAGTTGCATAGTGTTCTCGAAGCCACCATGTGCATTACTGCATTTAACAGCTGCCTCCGTTAGTTACAGCTGCCTGCAGTCGGCGCACTTGTTGGCCTGTAAAATGGCTCGGTCGAAGCCCATAAATCCTACATCTATAACATTACATAACATGAATTGCGCAGTCTGGAGTCGTCGACATCATTGCAACAGTTGAAGCTACGTGTGTAACTTGGCGGAAAGCCATGCTTCGCCGCATCCCGTGCCTTCATTTTGGTACAATAATAATTCTGTCGTGGGCGCTGCATACTCTGGCGCTTCCCAAACAGCTTGGTCGACTTGTTGCCGTCCACAACGGTTCCACCGAACGGACGGCATATCGCAGCGTATTCTTGGCAGGTGCACCTCAGCAAAGCAACGGAACTGTTTGCACAGACAACAGCCAGTTGGCCGCAGCAGTCTTGCGCCTCGACGTCGACATTGCCGTCGTTGCAGCCGATATTTCCATATCGAAGGGAGAATGGGCCCAGTTAGGCTCAATTCCAGTAATCCTGCGGCACAACCTCACCATACTTGGCGCTTATGAGCAACCGGAGCGCTGGCCGGTGCTTGACCTTCTCAATGCGACGTCCCTGGTGCGTCCTTTTGCCCCTCCCGCCACGACCACATGTCCACTCTTCCATGACGTAGCGCTGAGAATCTCCAGGCTGCGCAGTCTCGGGCGCCCCCTCTCCACAAGGCGCGGCGGCACTCGTCGGCCCTGCAAAAACCCCCGCGTCGTCCGCCCTACGGTGGCTCGCAACCCGCACCCGCGCATGGCATTGACCAGCCCCAGACACGCACCACCGGAACGATGCCCGCCCCTTCTCCTGCTCTGGGCCTTTGCTCTCGGCCTGCCCACAAACCTTTCTACGGAAATCCGCCACCCCCTCCCCGTGCAGTTCTACTTGGAGCCGGGGGTTCGTCTCAACTTCTCCCGCGTGATCCTCCAGAACTGGCGCACCAGCGCGCCGTACTTCCAGGTATGGCACTACGACGGAACGCGCAGCTGTCGTTTGAGACGCCCCTCCTCTTCTGCGTGCGCGCCTCTCTGGTGGCGGTCGTGGCACCTGAGCATTAGAGGAACTGAACAACTGATGCTGCCACCCGTGTGTTTTGCCGGGCTTCACAGGCTCCAGGGGTGGACCTCATCACAAGGTCCGTCAACGTCAGCGGACCCACGGGCCCGTACTCCACCGCGGCGGCGGCGGCAGCGGCAGGCAGCTGCAGCAGCGGCGGCGCCCGCGGCGCCAACGAGGGGGTACCATCGCCAACCGAACGCGCTGAGTCAGCAGCGGGGGAGTTGATCCTGTGGCAGGCGGTCCTCATTCACAGTAAGACGATGGGTGGCTGAGGGGAGGTTCGAGGACCAGCGCCAGCCAGGGGTCCCCAGCCAGGGGGGAGTAGGGGCGGGACAAGGGCGGGCGGGACAGAGGCGGGCGGGACAGAGGCGGGCGGTAAAGGGGGGCCGCAGGCAGCGACTGGGTGGCTGCTTCCGGTGGCAGCTGCAGGCGAGGGGGTGGGGAGCCGTGGCGCCGGTCCCTTGCCGTCCCCGCATCCGCGCCCTCACCCTCTGTATGTACACCCGTACACCCGTACATTCTTGCACCGCTATTTCCGTCTACCGTTTCCCGGACCCACCCTCTTTCGCGCCGCGTCGCCGCCGGGGTTTGCGTGATCTTTTCTTCTTTTCCTTTAATTTAACCTTTGCCTTTGCCTGCCACTTGTCTGCCCTTTGTTGTCACTCACATCCTCCGTTCGCCTTGCCGTCCGTCCGCCTTTCGTCCCATTTGCGCAGGTGAGTACTACGTTCTCGATAATTTGTGCTGTCTGGGGTGTGGTCCGTCTTAGTGCTGTCGTGCGTTGGTTGGTCCGGGATGGGTCCGGCGGCGACGCGGTCGCCCGCGGTAACGGTGAGCGCATAATTCAGGTATGTATGGTAAGTAACTTGGGTCGCGTATTGACTCCTGTGCCACGCATCGGTTCCCCAATCCTTACCCTCTGTATGTGTGGACCTGGGGGGGCCTCGAAGCAGGCCGTCGCGCCCGCTGTCGCATCCTGCCCCCACCCGGTTGAGCCCGGTCCTGCCGTGCCCCGCCGCCCGTCCGCGTGTGCCGTCCCGTCCCTCAGAGACCTGCATGCCGTACGGCAGGTTCAGCGGTTACATCTCCAACCTGTCTCGGCCGGGTCAGCTACCGCCCGGATCTCAGGGCACCCGACTGCTACAGCCGGAGGACCCCACCAGCTGCGGCCTCAACAGCGACACACGCGAGGTCACCAACCGCAGTAGCAGCAGTAGCAGCAGTAGCAGCAGCACTAGCAGTAGCAGCAGCACTAGCAGCAGCACTAGCAGCAGCAACCCGGGAGCAGGTGCCGTACCCATGGTGTCGCGCTGCTTCCAGTCGCGGTACATGATGGTGGACGTGGGGCTGTACGGCACGGAGGTGGACGCGTACGGCAGGACGTGGTGTTCGGGTTACGTGGCGTGGCTCATCGGCTGCCAGAGCCTGGTAGGCACCTGACCCTGACATGACCCTGGCCTGACCTGACGCGGTATGACCCGACCTCACCCGACCTGACTTGGCCTGGCCCGACCCGACCTGACCCGACTTGAGGTGGCAGCTACGGCAACTACAGCTGCTCCTCTCGTTGCCGTGCGCGCAGCCGCCTGCTCCGCCGCGCCCCCCTCCTCGCATGCCGCGGCATTGCGCCACCAAGCTGCGCGCGTTCACAGCGTTGCCGCTGCGCCAGCAGGGGCCGCGACCGTTGCTGCTGCTGTTGTTGTTGCCGCTGCCTCTGCCCCTGCTGCAGTGTGAGTCACTGGTCACGGAGCGGTGCATTGATGAGAACGGTGGACTCCTGGGGTGCTACAACCGGCTCTTCCGGATGAGGCCCGGCGACGCACCGCCCGGGTCGGGGTCCGGGACTGGGACCGGGTCCCCCACAGGAGGCGGCGAGCAGTCCCCGGACGGCAGGCAGCAGCAGCAGCAGCAGCAGCAGCAGGGGGAAGGGGAGGGCGAGCATCGGGCCCTCCTGGTGCCACTTCTGGGGGGCCTGCTGGGCGGAGGTAAGACCCGGACGGCAGGTTTGGATTCAATACGTGTGTGCATAACCATATGGATGAAATACCTCAAATTTCAAACCAAATCAAACAGAACAATATTATTTACAGATCTGTACAACTGACTGCAAAGCTTATGCCGAAACCCATCGACCCGTCCCCCACCCCTCCGCTGTGTGTTGCCACTCCCGCAGGTGCGGCCGTGGCGGTTTTGGTCGGTGTCGCCGTACTGCTGTACCGCCGTACGGGACGCAGCGGGTGGCGGCACTGGCCTCGGTGCGCGATGGGCGGCCCCGGCCCCGCCGCGGCGGGGATCGGGGAGACGTCGGACGAAGGATGCGGACTGGAGCCAGGGGCGGGCGGGGGGCCGGTCAAAGGCATGGGCAGGTGAGGTGGGGGGCCCGCCTGGGAGTGGGATGCGCCCGTGGTCGTGTTGGTCGTGTTGCCGGGAGGCGCCAGGGCCGCCTGCACCTGGGCCACATCAGCATCTCCCCGCAGAATGTGGGTAAAACAAATATATAAAAATCAGGAAAACCAATCAGGCCCGCGTGACCCCGTTGCACCCACCATCGTCAACCCCGGCGTCCCGCTCCCTAGTGGGGATCGTTCGCGGATGTAGCCCGCACATGTTGGCCGACGTCCCGCCCCCCCAGCTGGAATCGAACCCATCCCGTAGTGAAGTCGCCGCACCTGCCCAGGTTGAGGGGGGTGGGGAGGACTGCTGCTACTGTATTGCCCTTGTACGGCCTCTGTACGGCCTCTGTACTACTGTTGATAGATGATCATGTGCGCCGTCAAAAGCGCGGCCCCGAGAAAATTGAATATAGGGCTACTGGTTATTTGAGGTTAGATATCGAAGCGATTGACCGTGCAATAATGCGACTGGCGGTTGGAAGGTTCTGACACCGCTGCCCTAATGGTGCTGCCCCGGCGGCCCCTACCGGTGCTTCCCGTGCAACCAGCTGCTTCTGGTGGGGGGACTGCGGCAGCGAAGGCAAAGGCAGGTGCGGGGGCGATGCGGGCAACCTCTCCACGGCCGACGACATCTTCCACATGCCCCCCCGACGGCGCGTCAAGTCGCGGCTGGAGGTGGAGGTGGCTCCAGGGGCGGGGCCCCGCGGGGCCGCAGACCCCACCGGGACCGGCGCGGCCGCAGCGGGTGGCGGTGGCGCGGCTCCCCGGGGGGGTGGTGGTGGTGGTGGCGGCTGCGGCGCGGGGACCTGCACCTCCGCGGCCTCGACTCCGTCCCAGGAGGAGGAGGGGGAGGAGACGGCCACCGCATCCGACCCGGGTGGGTGAAGCCCTGGGGTGGGTGAGGCCCTGGGGTGGGTGAAACTCGGCGTGTTGTTGAGTGGAAGACCCGCCGATGTGCCCCCGGGTGGGTTCGGGTGGGTGCCGGGACAAGATCAGGTGGGTAATTGCTGGGGGGAGGGGCGCGGCAGCGGCCCTCCAGGGGAGGAGCCCTGTACGAGTGCGGGGAGGTCGGGGCAAACCCCCGTGCCGGACATGGCCCCTCAACCCAAAGACCCACGCACCCACCCACTCGCCCACCCACCCACCCACCCACCCACCCACTCGCCCACCCACCCACCCACCCACCCACCCACCCACCCACCCACCCACCACCCACCCACCCACCCACCCACCCACCCACCCACCCACCCACCCACCCACCCACCCACTCGCCCACCCACCCACCCACCCACCCACCCACTCGCCCACCCACCCACCCACCCACCCACCCACGCACCCACCCACTCGCCCACCCACCCACCCACCCACCCACCCGCCCACCCCCCACCCACCCACCCACCCACCCACACGCCCCTGCCTGCAGATGCAGATGGGTACGGGCCCCACCAGGACGCTCCCGGCTCGCCCCGCCGCCCCTCTGCCCCCGCTGCCGCTGCCCCCTCTGCCGGCCCGGCGGCCCTCCGCTGCCTGGCGCCCGAGGTGGCCCTGACCCCGGTCACCCGCGTCACCCCGCTGCGGCCCGGGGTGCGGCTGGCGGGGCGGCCCTGGAGGCCCTGGGGGGGTGAAGCTGCTGCCGGTCACTCTGGGCAAGGGCAGCTTCGGCCGGGTGGTGGAGGGGGTGTACTGCGGGGAGAGGGTGGCGGTCAAGGTGCTCAACCAGGGGCTCTTGGGCGTCGGCGGACTGACGGCCGCGACGGGGGCAGGTGGGCAGGGGCCTGGGGCGGGGCCGGAGGGGGCGGCGGAGGCGCCGCCGCCGCCGCCGGGTGCTGTGGCCGCCGGCGCCGCCGGCTCAGAGATGGCGGAGGTGGCGGCGCTGGAGGTGGAGCAGCTGGCTGCTGCTGCTGCTGCTGCTGCTGCAGGAGCGGTCGCGCCGGGGCAGCAGGCTGAGGCCGAGGGCGTGGTGCCGCCACCACCGTCGTCGTTACCTCCGGGCATGGGGCCGGAGACCAGGACGGGCACTGAGCTGCTGTCGGTCGACGACTGTGGGACAGGGTGCAGGGGCGGGGGCGGTGGCGGGGGCGGGGCGGGGGCGGTGGCGGGACCGGAGGCCTCGTCACAGCCCGCGAGTACGGGACCTTACACACACAGGGCGAGAGCGCCGCCGCGGCAGCCGCCGGCGCCGCTGGCGCGGGCGCGGGCGCCGCCGCGGCAGCCGCCGCCGCCGCTGGCGCGGGCGCGGGCGGGTGCGGCATCGGTGGTGGCGGCGCGGACGGACGCCAGAACTACGACCGGCTGGCGGTTTCGCGGGGCCGGCTTGCTCTGCAGGCCCTTGCTCAGGAGGTGGAGGTGCTGGCGCGCTGCCAGCACCCCAACATCGTGCGGCTGCTGGCGGCGAGCCTCGAGTGGGTCTTGGGGGTGGGTGGGTGGGGGGGGGGTAATGTGGGGATGTGAGGGGCGGGTGTAATAAGGAGGGCGGGTGCAATCCCCTTTTTATCGATACTCGATACTCGATACCAAAACCGCACCGGAGCACCTCCGCCCCGCCTTGAGGGTGCACCTTCTGCCGTTCGGGGTGGAACCCAAGCCCGGGGCCCGGCAAGGCCTGATAGTGAGATAGGTCGCGGCGGCATTTGGACGTGCGGGCGGGCGGCTGGGTTGGGGAGGGGGCGGGGGCCGGGGTCAGGGCGGCAAGGGGGAAGCAGCAGCAGCAGGAGGAGGAGGAGGAGTCCGTCGCGGCGCGCACGTCAGTACGCGTGTCAATCGGGTCGGCGCGTGGTGCGGCGCCCGAGGGCGGGCGGTAGGGGGAGGGGGTCGATTGGCATGAGAAGGGAGGATACAGGAAATTGTGGGGTGACGTGACGGAGGGTGTTCGTACGGGTGCTGGCGAGTGCGGTACGGTGTGGGGGTGTGGCTGGCGCCGGGCGTGTGTGGGGGGATGCGTGATGCGGCGGTGGGGGGTGGGTGGGGTACAGTAGGGTACCTCCACGATGCCCGGCGGCGACGCCTGTGGCTGACCTGACCCTGTGGTGTTGTCCCCTCCCCGCCCCTCCCTTCCTCCGCACCCCCCTCCTCGCCCTCCTATATGTCTACCAATTTCCTATACCCCCTCGCCCTCCCTCGCTGTTCCCTGTCGCTGCTCCCCTCCCCTTGCGCCCCGGCTCCGCTCACCTCACCCCCGCCCCCTCGCCCTCCCCCCTCCCCCCTCCCCCCACGCTCCACCCTCCAACCCCCTCCTTCTCAGACCCCCCCGGGTGTGCCTGGTGATGGAGCTGATGGACACCTCCCTGGACCGACTGCTACACGGACCCGCCAAGAGACACCTCCCCCTCACCACGGTGGGTGGGTGGGTGGGTGGGTGGGTGGGTGGGTGCGTGATGCCCCTGCACGCTTCACCGCCCGCCTTTACGCACACCCAACCCCTCCCCTTCCCCTCCCCTGCCCCTCCCCTGCCCCTCCCCTCCCCGCCCTCCCGCTGCAGGTTCTCCACATCGGCATCCAGGTGGCTCGGGCGCTGGCCTTCCTGCACCCCACCATCCTGCACAGAGGTACGGCACGGCACACGGGGGGTAGCGTCGTACGAATGCCGTATGTCGGTACTGCCAAGATTTGAGCAGTTGGACGCAGTGCATCTGGACTGGGGCTTTCGGCAGTACCCAACCAGGTTGAATGAGTCAGCTGACCGACCTGGGGATGCGACGAGTGGCGCAAACCCCCACTGATCCACTCCCCTCCCCCCTCCCGGGGGGGCCCCGCTTCGTTTCGATTTTTTTTCTCTTTTCAATTTATCCCCCCTTTCCCCCTCCCCCTCCCCCCTTTCCCCTTCCCCCCGCTCCCCCCTCCAGACCTCAAACCCGCCAACGTCCTCATCTCACAGCCCCGCAGCGACACGCCCCTCGCAAAGCTGGCGGTGAGTGGTACGGCAAACTGCCGTGAGGTGCCGACCCATGGGACTCCAGCACGCGGAGCCCTCTGTGCTTCAGCAGCGCATCGGGGGGGGGCGGCTATGTTCCGGGTCTTTCCATTTTCGGCAGCAGCAGCAGCGGAGATCCTGCAGTCACGTAATAGCAGCAGCTGCAGCAGCTCCTGCAGCTGCAGCAGGACGGTGTCATGGGCGGGTGCTTGGGTCGCGCACGCTGCCCGGGGGCCCGCCGGGGAGTAGGCTTCTTGGTCGTCCAACTGCCAGGTAGTTACTCCAACCTCCTAACTGCTCCCTGTGGCCCCGCCCTCACCCCTCCCGCCCACGCGTGCGCAACCCGTTCCGCGTCGCCAGCGCGCCTCTCCCCTCCCCCTGGCCCTCGCGTAGCGCCCCCTCCCCCACCACCACCGCCACCACCGCCGGCCCTGCGCAGCTCGCATACTCCCTGATTGCGGCACTTACGTTTCTGTGTTTGCCAACCCCTCCGCCCGACTGCGACGTCGCCCTTCCGTACACCCGTACATTCTTGCACCGCTATTTCCGTCTACCGTTTCCCGGACCCACCCTCTTTCGCGCCGCGTCGCCGCCGGGGTTTGCGTGATCTTTTCTTCTTTTCCTTTAATTTAACCTTTGCCTTTGCCTGCCACTTGTCTGCCCTTTGTTGTCACTCACATCCTCCGTTCGCCTCGCCGTCCATCCGCCTTTCGCCCCATTTGCGCAGGTGAGTACTACGCTCTCGATAATTTGTGCTGTCTGGGGTGTGGTCCGTCTTAGTGCTGTCGCGCGTTGGTTGGTCCGGGATGGGTCCGGCGGCGACGCGGTCGCCCGCGGTAACGATGAGCGCATAATTCAGGTATGTATGGTAAGTAACTTGGGTCGCGTATTGACTCCTGTGCCACGCATCGGTCCCAATCCTTACTCCCCATGGCCCCCGCCCCCAAAGTCCTCCCCAGGGGGGGGCGCGCCCGCCGATGGCCGTGACGATCCAGGCATGTCGTGCCGTACCGTGCCGTACCTAACGGGCTCTCGCCATGCCGTACCGTGCCGTGCAGGATTTCGGGCTGTCTCGTCTCCGCGACACCGTGTTGGTGACTCGGGACCCGGAGGTCGGCACGGTGGGTGGGTATTGGGTGGGTGGGTGGGGAGGGGCGTCTGGGGAGGGGCGTCCTGTACGGTTCCGTGACGACTGTACGACAGTCGGTTGTCCGGTCCAACTGCTGTGGGCTGACGCCAAGCAGTGGTCCCACCCCCGGCAGCAGATCCCCCCCTCGTGTCCCCCCTCTCGTCGCCGTCTCGTCGTCCTCCACGCACGCCTGGACGGCCCCCTGCTTCCGTACAGGTGCCGTACATGGCGCCGGAGGTGTTTGACCTGGCCAACCAGACTGTCACCGACCGAGCGGTGCGTCCCACGAGCGTGTTCCGCGTGTGTGTGTGCCCCGTGTGTGTGTGGGGTCGGTGCGTGTCGTGACCGGGAGTGGTCATCACGAGGGGGCGGGGAAACGGGGGAGGGGGAAAGGGACGGGGGAAGGGAGGGGGGTCGGGCGCAGGCGAAGGGGCGCGGACCCAGCGTTGAGAGGGAGGGAGGGAGGGACCCGATCCCTCCCCCCATCAGCAGGTGGAGTGCCCCCGATTGAAGGGGCGAGGGGGACGGGCGAGGGGGACGGGCGAGGGGCACGGGGGAGGGGGGACGGGGGAGGGGGATGGGGGAGGGGCACGCCTGCGTGTGCTTGCGGTAGGTGCGGGCAAGGTAGGGACTGTTCGTCCTCTCCTCTCCCATCTCTTCCATCTCCCACTTCTCCCACTCGTTGCTCATGCCGCCTTGCAACAACAACATCCGCGTTCAGGGACCCCTAACTCGCCCCGCCGGAACCGCTCTGCAACCGCTCCCTAACCGCTCCCCAACCGCATCCCAACCGCCCCTCAACCGCTTTCCGCCCAACGTACCCCCGCGCCGGTCCGACCTCCCCTACCGCCCCGCCTCTAGTCCCCCCCCACTGCCTCGCCTCCCTTCCCCCCGACTCAGGATATTTATGCTCTTGGAGTCATTCTGTGGGAGATGCTGACTGGGCAGCGGCCCTGGGCTGGGTACGGCAGTGTGCAGGTGAGGTGGGGTGTTCCGGAGCAGCCCGAGCGTAAGTTACGTCACGGCGACTGCACTCAGCGGCCACACAGCGGCTCCTGTTGTTGCCGCTGGTGCCCTCGCCCTGCCACGCCAGCTGCCCATCCCCGACCTGACTGCCGCCGCCACCCAGCTGCGCCCTCCCTCCTCATTTCCTTTACCTCCCCCCCGCAGTTTGAATATGTCTACCAATTTCCTATACCCCACCACCACCGCTGACACACCCACCTCTGTCGCACGCAGGTGGCCTACATGTTGGCTGTACTGCACAGGCGGCTGCCGCTGCACGACCTGCCGTACGAGCGCTGCCCGCCCAAGCTGTGGGCGCTGATCGTGGCGTGCTGGGACTCGGACCCGGTTCGGCGGCCCGCGGCGGCGGAGGTGGTCAAGGGGCTGCTGCTGGTGGGGCAGTCGCACCAGGTCGTCGGCGCCGGGCGCCAGGTGTGTGTGGCGGGGCGTGGTGTGTGGCGGGGCGTGGTGTGTGGCGGGGCGTGGTGTGTGGCGGGGCGTGGTGTGTGGCGGGGCGTGGTGTGTGGCGGGGCGTGGTGTGTGGCGGGGCGTGGTGTGTGGCGGGGCGTGGTGTGTGGCGGGGCGTGGTGTGTGGCGGGGCGTGGTGTGTGGCGGGGCGTGGTGTGTGGCGGGGCGTGGTGTGTGGCGGGGCGTGGTGTGTGGCGGGGCGTGGTGTGTGGCGGGTACGGCTGCGGTGACGCGGCGTGTTGCGGCGGGTGGATGGGTGGGCGGATGTTGCTGCAGAGTTGGGGAGGGCTGACCCGGTGCGTGCGCGGTGCGGAGGAACTCGCTTTGTGTTGGTCGTGTTCGCGCGCGCCTTGGGAAGGGGGGGAAGGGTTTGCAGCGCATTGAAACACACGAACTCGGAAGGCGGGCCCCGGGCGCACCCAGCGCAAAGGGGACAGAGGAGGGGGCGGAAGACTCTCCCTCCCCTCGCCCTTCCGCGCGAGCTGCTGCCCAACCCCACCCCACCCATGGACTCTCTGCCCCGCGTGGGTGCACCCCTCGGACTCGCTCTTGTGTTGTGCTGCGAACACTACCTGCCAGCACCCTCAACCGACCCAACCGACTCAACCAACCTAACCGACCCAACCCCGCAGGGCCCCGTGCTGCCGCCTTGAAGGTGATGGGCAGCGGCGCGCCAGGGCGCGTCCTGACAGAACTTGGGACATAATTTGTACCGTCCGCGGTTTCGTGTGTGTGTGTGTGTGTGTGTGTGTATATATATATGGAAAAGGGCATCAGCCTCAGCCATGCCCTCTCGTCTCCGACTGGGCCCCGTGCAGCACCGTTGCCTCGCGGGCCTCGGTGGGCTGCCCGCCCTCAAATCCATGCAGCACCTGGTGGTTCTCCCCCTCCGGGGGTTCCCGCCAAGCGCAAAACTGGGCGACGTAGCCCGCGGTTCAACCTCCTCCTCAAAGTCCTTGCAGCACCCTAGGGCGCGTTCCTGAGCAGCTCGGAGATAGCATCTGTATGCAGCATTGAGCGGCATGGTTGCGGTCGCGTGACAATAATGAAGATGACGCTGATGCTGATGGTGTTGTTTTGTCGTGGTGATGGTGATGGTGGTGGTGATGTTATAGATGTCTGGCGCGCTACGGGCGCTCATGCAGTGTGTGTGTGGGGGGGGGGCTCGGTACGACAGCTTGACGCGTTCGCGGATGGTTTCGACCGGATGGGCAGACAGGCAGACAGACAGACTGACAGACGTACAGACGGACGGACGGACGGACGGAGGGACGGAGGGACGGAGGGACGGATGTAGGGAGGGAAGGAGGGAGGACGGGGTGTTCGTTATGTCGCAGGCAGATCGATCGCGTCGTTGGGCGCGTTGAGTCAAGAGATATGGGAATAATGATTCGTTAATCGAATGCGCATGAAGGGTACTGTCACGTCACAGGGGGAGGGGGGGTTATCAGATATAAGGAGAGGCCCAGAAGTGCGACGCAAAGTGCATGCGCGCACGCATATCTATCTGTGTATGGCATTGTGCTGCAGACTGTCGCGGCAGGGGCCGACCCGTGGGGCATTGGCGTGCGCTCGGTCGCAACGGAATGCGATGTGAGTCCTGAACCAATTACAGCATCAGTGCTTGAGTGGTGGTCAGCCCGCGGACTGGCGAGGGGCAGGTTGCGGCGGAGCTGCGTCGGCTGGCTGCCTCATGCCCTTGGCTGGGCTGATGTCGTCGCGTGTGAAAGCCAGCCAGCCGGTGCGGGCGGTGTGTACGTTCTGTATGCGGCAGGCTCCACGGCCGATATACCTACCTACCTACCTACCTACCTACCTACCTACATACCTACCTACCTACCTACCTACTTAACTGCCCATTTATCCGCTTACCTCGCGCCACCCCACAGCGCCAGCCGCGCGAGTGGGGGCCCCGTTGTGGTCGGCGGGCTGCGTGTGTCTGTGTATGTGTATGTGTGTGCGTGTGTATACCGCGGAGCTGCCTGCCGTACACGAGTGAAGCCCAGCGTGTGTGTGTGTGTGTGTGCAAAAGAAAACGGAGTGTTTGTGTGTGTGTATGTGTGCGTGTGCGTCGACACTGGCATGCATGCATGCATCCATCCATCCATCCATCCATCGGTATGTGCGCGTATGCAGCAGTGCAGGGTGCGGTCTTTCGGAGGATTTGTACGGTTGTACGGCAGTCGCAGGACCCGGGCACGCGGGGTTCGAGTGGGTGCAGTGGGTCCTTCCGCTTCCGCTGCCCCCCCCCCCCACACACACACACACACGGGGGCTGAGCGGGGCGTCCCAAGGCGGTCGATTGGCCCCAGCCGGTCCAACTCCGACTTCGACTGGGTTGGACGCCGAAGCCGCACCCCCGGTGTGTGTCGACTGGGCCGGGCGAGAGCCTGGCCTACCGCCTGCCCTACCGTATATTTAGCTTGGGCGGCGAGTAGGGTCCGCGCACCGCACCACAGCACCGGGATGTTGGGATGGGGGTGCGGGATGGGGGTGCGGGATTGAGAGGATTGAGCTCGGTGGGGAGATTGGTGGTGGGGTCTGGAAGAGTAGTGAAACAGAAACGTGACAGGAATTCGGGTGTGTGTGGGGGGGGCTCGCCAGTGGCCGGATGACGCGTCCTGGGCCTGCGAGCGTCCTCTCCCCCCCTTCAGTGGGTGCACCGCCATTCGGGAGCCACCCGAGGTGCCTCTGTGGAATCCGGAGTACTGGTTGGTTGGGCGGTTGGTTGGGCGGTGTTGTGGTCGGCCCCGAAGTGTGTCGGGAGGAAGCGGGCTCCGGGTGGCGTCTGTGTGTGTGAGAGGCCGCGAGCGTCTGCGCCCCTCGCGTTACTTCCCACCCCTCGCTTGGCGCGGAGCTTGATACGGTGTATGACTGTGTTTAGAACAAGAACCCGCCCGACATGACAGAGTACGTGTACATGTGTATGGAAGGCTGCTACTGCGGCGTGTGGCTGTGCTGTTTTGTTTTTCTGAGAGGCGGTGGAGAGGCGGCCCCTGGTTGTGCGCTGTCGGCGGAGTACGGCACAGGATGGACAGCGCCGCGTGCCGGTGGAGTACGGCACAGGATGGACAGCGCCGCGCGCCTGGCCCAGCCGCGCCCGCGGGTACCGGGCAGGGATGGAGGCAAGGCAAGGCAAGGCAACGAGGCATGCCGTCGTACGGGGTCCATCCATATGGGGGCATTCATTCAATCCAGATGAGGACAATCTCGATCTGCACAGACTCCGAAGATATATATAACCCTTGCGCGGCGGTTTGCGGCACTGCGCCGGTGCGACGCAGTGCTGGCGGCCCTGGCTCTGAAGTGGATAGGGAACTCGCGAGCTGTTGGGAGCACCTTGGCGGATCGCTGCGAATTTATGCGGGGTGGGGGGCGGGGTATGAATATCGTTGGAAGGGCTTGAGGACGGGCGGGCCGTCGCGGGGAGGCGGGCCCCTAGAGGAGCCTTTCTGAAGTACCAACCAGTGGCGCCATGTCATGGCACGTGCCCCTTTCGCTGCTGGGGCGGGTCGTACGGCGGCCAGAGTGCCGCACGCTGCGCTGCCACGATGCCACCGTGCCTGCCACTGAGGACGGCCCGTCAATGATAGGGCCCTCTGTGTGTGTACGGCCGGGCTCCTGTCTCGCTGTTGTGCCGTACTTGGGATTGGGAGTCGCACCCGTGTACCTGTAGTTCTGGACTGCCACGCCGGCCGCAGTGTGCATGTGGCTGGAGAGCGCGTCGGTCGACTGGGTCGACTGGGTCTCGTCAGCCATTATTATCCGCCACTCCGGGTCGCCCGCTGCTCCCCATGCGGCGATGCACCGATGGGTGTCCTACACCGTTGTACCCAGTACGAGGGGGTTACTCCAGCCCCGTCCAGCCTGATACTCCCACAGCCCCCACAGCCCTCCTCCAGCCATCAAACGAGCGTCCTCCGGGTTTGTAGGGTGGACCTCCAACTTGCCGGCAGCAGTGCAGCTGCTTACACTGGAACAGTCGCACCCGAGAAACAACAACTATGGCGCCCACACAACCCATGCGAACCCACCCAGTCCACATCCCCCTCAGGCGACAGCACGACAGCAGAGCCTGCCCCGGCATTCAAACGAAGCCTGCAAAAGAACGGTGGCCAAAGGCGAGAAGACGATCCACCCTGCATGTCGTTGGCTGGGGTGTTAGATAGGGACCAGAGGTGCCGCTCACGAGCCAGCGCCACCACTGTCGTCCCCTTGGCTTTTGCCCGGCAGCCGGCCCCACCTGGCATGTCTTCGCCGATGGTCCCCTCTCAGGGGTCCGCCACCTGTCACAACACTAACTCGTACATTAACCGTTCAAATATTCATCCAACCACCTCAATCATTCACTACCACCAACAAAAAGTGAAGCATACATACCGCACAAACATGCACATATACACACACGACTCATTAAACACACGACAAACACAGATGGGCGGCTGGGCGCGCACACACGCTCACATCGGCGGATAAGTAATGGGTGGGTGATGAGCTCCGGCGAGTCAGGCGGCAGATTTAGTCCCTCGGGTCATCCGACGGCCAGTCAGACGGTCAGGCAGCGGTGCACCCCGGGGCCGGGGGGTCGGGGGGCCGGGGGGTCGGGGGTTGAATAGACAAGAAAAAGATGAAAACGGGGCGAGGGAGCGCAAGGCCCACATGTGCGGCATAACAGCTAGCCCTCGCCCGCAAATGCGCGGCCCAACACAACAATCTTCCCTCCCCTGGCGTGACAAACATTAACCGACGTGTATACGACAATCAACACACCCCGAACATACCGTACAGAATTGCACAACAAGATGACGCAAACGCGCCTGACAACGACTCATTAGCTGTGCCGCCCTCAGTTCCCAGAGGACCTCAGGCCCATTCACTCATGGCTACTTGCTGCAATTCCTATGTGGGTACACACACATAGCGTATCTTCTAAATCAGGTTGTATGGTAAGTATATTGCCACCTGGGATCGGACGGGCGGGCGGGCTGCATTTCTAAACACACATAACGTAGCCGCCCGGGCGGGTTTCTTATCTAGGCACACTCATAGCAACCCGCGAGGAGGCCTTGGCCGGCGCCCCAACGTCTCCGAGACAAACCCAAAAGTGGTCCTTGCGCGGCGTCTACAACAGGTGTGCGTGACACCCGTTCGGGGCCAGGCCCCCGCAAACAATCTCCGAGTCACACCAACAGGGTCTCTGAAGCCAGCCTGCCAGTCTGCCAGCCTGCCAGCCCGCCAGCCTGCCAGTCTGCCAGCCTGCCAGCCCGCCAGCCTGCCAGTCTGCCAGCCTGCCAGCCCGCCAGCCTGCCAGTCTGCCAGCCTGCCAGCCCGCCAGCCTGCCAGTCTGCCAGCCTGCCAGCCCGCCAGCCCGTCAGCCCGGGATCCGACTGACCAATGGCGAAAGAGCGGACGATGCGTGACGAAGCGGCGGCGCCCCACCATGGGCCATTATTGCTGCCCGCCGCAAGATCTATCTTTGGAGGCGCTCCGAAGACGCACCCTTCGCGCGGGGTTAGGGCCCCCACCCGGGAGCTTCCTCCCACCCACACCCCTGCCTGTGTACGGCCACCACTCTTTGGGGCAGCGCACCCTCACCGTCCTGCCGCCACAGCACCCTTGGGTGGTTTCAATTAAAGCTCTCATCACCTCCCATCCATCACTTCAGCATTCACCCGTTCGTCCATCCATCGCTTCAGCATTCATCCATCCATCCATTTATCACTTCAGCATTCATTCATCCGTTCATCCATCCATCCATCCCGCCTGATCCAATACCCGTTACAACACGCAGTCATTTGAACATTAATGTTAGTCGTGCTCAAGCGAACCCGCGTTCAAGAGTGCCCGCCTCCACCCCCCAAACGTGGAAACGCGGCTGAATGCCGTATCAGGTCAAGTGGGTGGCCAGCCGAACCCATCAGGGTCGAACTCCGCAACCGCGCCCGTACGCACCCTTGAGCCCCATTGGTTGTATTTCATTCGACAACCCCCCTAGCTGACCCACACATTTGGTACGAGGCCGAACTAAATACCCAGCCGGTGGGGACGCAGGCAAGTCGCTGTCGGGCGGCCATCAGTGTGAGTGTGGAGGCTATTTGGCGCCGGCTCCTCGCGTGCAAGAAAGACCAGCTGACCACCCCCTCGACCCCATCACCTCCACAACCCGTGGCAGTCTCACCGCCTCGCAGACTTCGATGTGCAAACCAGACCTCAACCAAACCCGCCTCAGCGCCCGCCACACTTGACGCAAAGGGGGGCTGGTGGGTCGAACCCCTGGCCTTACCGAAACGCAGCACCCGACGGGACTGACCCAGTGGCATCCGCTGCTACTGCCACTGCTACTACGGATGGTACTGTTAATCAAACCCCACACATCTCCAGCTCGTGCTGTTGCTGTTGCTGTTGCTGTTGCTGCTGCTGCTGTTGCTCCTGTCGCTGCTGTCGCGGGTGGTCGAGAGGGGGGTGATGGGAGTGGTGGTGGTCCCGCCTGAGGCGCTCCTCGATTCGCAGCAGCGCTCGGTGCACCTCGCCGGCTGTGGGTCGAGCTGCCGGGTCGGCCAGCGTGCACCGCTCGTACAGCGGCCGCAGCAGCTCGGCGTGGTGACCCATTGGACACCACGTGGGCCAGCTGGGACGGTAGGACGACTCCGCGATGCGCATCAGGGTTTGGACTGCGATGGGCCCGGGCAGGTGGGGAGGGAGGGGCGAGTCCGGTTGGGAGGGAGGGGCAAGGAGCGAGGAGTCTGTGCGTGCGTGTACCGGTGTACCGGTGTATGAAGGTTCGCGACAGACATCATGCGGCCCGTCGGACACATGACATGCGGTGCACTTGCCGCCACAGCAGCAGCAGGAGGAGCAGGAGCAGCAAGAGCAGCAGGAGGAGCAGGAGCAGCAAGAGCAGCAGGAGGAGCAGGAGCAGCAAGAGCAGCAGGAGGAGCAGGAGCAGCAAGAGCAGCAGGAGGAGCAGGAGCAGCAAGAGCAGCAGGAGGAGCAGGAGCAGCAAGAGCAGCAAGAGTAGGAGCAGCAAGAGCAGCAGGAGTACGAGCAGCAGGAGCAGCAAGAGTAGGAGCAGCAAGAGCAGCAGGAGCCGCAGGCAGCAGCCAGCGCAGGCAGGCAGGCAGGCAGGCAGGCAGGCAGGCAGGCAGGGGGGGGGGGGGGGGGGGGGGGGGGCAGGCAGGCAGGCAGGCAGGCAGGCAGGCAGGCAGGCAGGCAGGCAGGCAGGCAGGCAGGCAGGCAGGCAGGCAGGCAGGCAGGCAGGCAGGCAGGCAGGCAGGCAGGCAGGCAGGCAGGCAGGCAGGCAGGCAGGCAGGCAGGCAGCAGGCAGGCAGGCAGGCAGGCAGGCAGGGAGGCAGGCAGGCAGGCAGGCAGGCAGGCAGGCAGGCAGGCAGGCAGGCAGGCAGGCAGGCAGGCAGGCAGGCAGGGAGGCAGGCAGGCAGGCAGGCAGGCAGGCAGGCAGGCAGGCAGGCAGGCAGGCAGGCAGGCAGGCAGGCAGGCAGGCAGGCAGGCAGCAGGCAGGCAGGCAGGCAGGCAGGCAGGCAGGCAGGCAGGCAGGCAGGCAGGCAGGCAGGCAGGCAGGCAGGCAGGCAGGCAGGCAGGCAGGCAGGCAGGCAGGGAGGCAGGCAGGCAGGCAGGCAGGCAGGCAGGCAGGCAGGCAGGCAGGCAGGCAGGCAGGCAGGCAGGCAGGCAGGCAGGCAGGCAGGCAGGCAGGCAGGCAGGCAGGCAGGCAGGCAGGCAGGGAGGCAGGGGGGGCCCTCATCTCCATCCTCCTCACCGACGGCCGCCTCACCAATGGGAACCTCGCTGGGAAGGGGTTGCCCGCTGGCCATCGCCAGCAGCAGCAGCCCCAGCGCCCACACATCCGCGGCGGGGGAGGGCCCCTGACGGAGCGCCTCGGGCGACCAGTACAGCTGACCGGGGCTCACGGCCACGGGGCCGCTGCTGCCGCCGTCTGACAGCATGTCGTCAGAAAACGCCGCGTCCGAAAGCTGCGGGTGTGAGTGTGTGGGGGTACGGGCGCGGGTGTGGGTGTGTGGGTGTGGGTGTACGGGTGTACGGGTGTACGGGTGTACGGGTGTGGGTGCGCAGTGTATTCAATGAGAAACCCGCCCAGAACCCGCGCAGTGTACGGTACATGTCACTCCCTACCTGCGTGTTTAGAAAAGGAGCCCGCCCGACCGACCGAGCCCAGCTGCAGATATACTTAACCTACGTGTGTATCGACAGGATGCAGCATCGCCCCGACATTGCGCCTCACATTGCCCCCGACACACGGTGTGTCAGACCGGTGGCCCCCCCGTCACCATGTCACCCCGTCAGCCCATACATCACCCTTCTTCAGCTGATCCGTAAACCCACCTTCACGGTGAATCCCCGGATGTCCCGACCCGTCGGTGAAGGCATTGCAGCCGCCGCCAGGAGGTCCACCTCCGCCACCTCCGCCACCTCCGCCGCCGCCGGCGGCGAGCGCCGCCGCCGACGGCTGCGCCCTTGGGGTGTGGCGGTGACGGCGCACAGAAGCACATTGGAGGGCTTAACGCCGCCGTGGGCGACGCCGCGGTGGTGCAGGTGGGCCAGCGCCGCCGCCACCTCGACACCGCACCGCACCACCGCCCGCGCCGCCAGGTACTGGGTCCAGCCGCCGGGACCCAAGGGTCGGAAGGGCGAGGGCCGGCCAGGGCCCAGCAGCGCTGAGAGGTCACCCTGGTGTCAGGAAGTAGAGGGCGAGGTGGTGACGGTTGGTTTTTGTTGTTGGTAGTCGTTGATGGTGGTTGGTAGTGGCGATGGGGCGCACGGTGTGACGCGGGCGAGGCAGCACGAGGGGGTCCCATGGGGCGGTGACGAGGGTCCCTGATTCCCTATCCCCCGGCCTCCCATCGCCCCTACCTGCCCTGCTGCGTCGCTGCGCCAGTCCGCGAACGAGCTGGCAAGAGCAGCTCACCGAGCCGTGACTGCCCCACCGGCAGGTAAGACAGGTAGGCAGGTAAGACAGATAGGCAGGTGAGCAATCCGCGGGACGCCGGCGACAGCGCAGAGACGGACCGATATGCGGCCAAGCTCCAGGCTGGGTGCGAGTCGCCGATCCATAGACCCGGGTCAGGTCAGGTCAGGTCAGGTCAGATCAGGTCAGATCAGGTCAGGTCAGACCAGGTCAGGTCAGGTCAGGTCAGGTCAGGTCAGGTCGGCGTAGGCGAGTCTTTGATAGGGATTGAAGCAGCGTCCGGGTCCCTGGAGTCCCGCAGGCGGGGAAGGCCAAGCAGGTGTATGTACGTGCATGTACGGCGGCATGTACGACACCGTGCAAAAACCCTAGAGTAGGTAGGAATAATGCCTCACCATGTCGCAGTATTCCTGGATCTGCACGGCTATGTAGTCATGCTCCCGCGCCCGCAGTGCCGACAGCGCATCGCGCAGCGCGGGATCGGTCCGCTCTCTGCAGTAGCGGCCGGTGCCGCCGCGGCCATCGCCACCGCCACCACTCTGGCCGCCGCTGCGACTCCGGCCGCCGCCGCCACAAACCGCGTGGTGGCCCGCCACCGCCCGGGTTTCCTCCCCCTTGCCGCCTCTTGGGTGTTTCTGTCGGCACATCAACGCGAGCGACTCGGCCCACTTCTGAGCGCCGGCCTGTTGAGTGTTGGCGCGCACTGCCATCACGGCGCGGCCGTCCACACGGCCCAACCGGATGCCGTACAGCTGTACGACGTTGGGGTCAACCACCGTGGCAGCGCGGCGCATGGCCGTCACGTCCGCCCCCACGGGCTCCAAAAGGGGCGATCGCAGCATCTTTACCGCCACCCGCCGGCCGAGCCAGGTGCCTGGGAACCACCGGGAGGACCAAGAGAGGGCGGGGGGGACCAAACCCCCCCCCCCACACACACACCTCAGTTTTCTTGTACACACACCTCAGTGTGGCTCAATTTTCGTCTACACACAACACCCACACACCCACGTGTATATGTTGCTGGTGAAGCAGCAAAAGCATGCGTGTCCTGTCACAGGCAGGGCAGGAGGGCGTGCAAAGGGAGGGGCAAGTGCGCGCGTGTGAGCGTGCGTGTGTGTTTAGGTGTGTGAGTCAGTCTGCACAATGACGGCCGGCTTGGAGGAGCCCAACCAACATGCCACGCCGTCACGCAAACGGGATGTTGCTACGGTGCCTTGCAACTTCCTGGGGGGTGCCCCGTGGGGGGCCCGCTCACCTGTAAGCACGTGCGCGCGGCCGCTCCCGTACCGCAGCCCCAGGGGTTCCAGCGGTTTCAGGCCTTGAAGGCCCTCGAGCAGCCCCTCCAAGGGGCACAGCCCCTTCGGGCACACATCCAGATCCAGATCCAGATCCAGATCGGGTTCAGGGTCGGCATCCAGGCGCGGGGACGATGGACGTGCAGGTTTGGGTGGACACTGCCCAGCGGTGCACTCGGAGGACGTCGGGGCGAGGCACGCCGCTGGCCAGCCGCCGCCCACTGGCGCGAACGACGACGGCTGTTGCGCGATCGGCTGCTTGGGCCTTTGGTCACCGCAACGCTTGGTGCCTCTTCTGCTGCCGCCGCTGCTCCTGCTCCTGCTCCTGCTCCTGCTCCTGCTGCTGCTGCTGCTGCGGAGGGAGCTCTGGATGTCGTCAGAGGAGCCGAAGGCGCCCCCCTGCGCGCCACCTCCCCTCCGAGACGCAGGGCTGACGGCCGTGGGAAGTCTGCAATGCTCGGCGGGCGCGCCTGCCACCGTAAGTGGAACCACCACCGCCGTGGAGGGCACCTGGGGGGCAGCAGCAGCAGCAGCAGCGTTCCAGGCCGCCGCATCCGTACCCGCAGTACCCACACCACCGACAGCCGCCCCCGGCCTGCTGTCGCCCCGAGGCAGCTGGGGCGGAGCGCAGATCCGCCTGTGCCGCTGCGCTGCCGGCGGCTTGGTAGAGGGGGTGTCGACGGGCTCCTGCCTCGCGGGGGGTCCGGGTGCGGCCGGGTTGGAGGAGCGGGAGCCGCTGATGAGCAGGGCGGAGTTGGGTGCCGAGGCGGACGCAGGCGCCAGGGTGAAGGCGGCCGATGCGGTGCCGGGCGGCTGCAGGAGCGCCGACACGCCTTCCAGAAGGGCCTCGAGCAGCTCGGGGCTGTGGCCGGGGTCCCCGGCGGGCAAGTCGGCGAGGGCTGCGACGTCCGGCAGGGGGGTCATCCATGTAGGAGGCGCCCTGGCGCCTGCGGGTTCGGCTTTTTCCGAGATGACATCCGGGAGAGGTTGCGAGCACACCGGTTGGAGGCCCGGCAGAGAGGGAGGCGGATGCGCCTGCTGCTGCGCGTCGTGTGCCCGCGGCTGCGTGGAATGCTGCCGGCGGTCATCCAGGGGGAGTTCGTCGCGACCGGACGCCGGCGGTCGTTCCCTGGTGCCGCTACAGCTGAAACAGCTCTGCAGCATGTGCATCTTGCGCCCGCCCAAGCACACTGAGTTTCAGAAGAGCGCTGGCGGATGTGTGCTCGCACCGCGTCACGAAAACGGGCAAAACGTAGAGCGAAGGCTAGGCAACATCCTGCGGAGGCGCTTAATGAGATGCCCACAGTAGTATGGGCGTGTTTTGATTGGATTGGGCGCATTATTTGGTGATATCTCCTCAAAAGCGAGAGGCGCATGTGGCGTACGACCACACACCGACAAGAGCTGGACAGCTGGTTTTGTGCCGTGTCAGGGGTAATCTGTGTCTATCCTGGTTTAAGCACAACATAAATTAAAATTGCGAGAAATCTGCTTGTGATACACGGTTTAGTAATGTGAGGGTTCACTGTCGACTGTAGGGTCGCGCCGCGGCCATCTCAGAGGTGCGTACTGCAGTACACAAATAATTCAGGTGACGAGGCAAAACCATCGCGGCAATACCAACCGTGATTACTTAATATTTATGCGGTACAGAACAGTCCACTAAATGCTTATCACTAATGGCAGCAGAGCAGAGCGTCAGAGTGAAAATTCAAGGTATGTTATGATAATTTTGTCCGCGAGTCACACAGTGCCAGATTTTGAAATTCGGAAACTTCGTACCCGTACAGCCATGTCCCGCTAACACGAGGTTGCAGCCTTTTGAAATTTATATTGTTGTTTCCTGCAAAAAAACGACTGTAAAGTCTAAAAACATGCATGCGAGGTGAGTGCAGTTTGTGCGCGTCACGAGTTGCCTGCTCGTAAAACAGGAAACAGTCGCATTTCACAAATGAAAAATGTGTGTCCCAGCCGCGTAAATCTGGACGTGAGGAAAAGGGAGGCGAGGATAGATGACCTGTACTGACCTGTACTGAGGCCTCCAAATCGGTGTGAACAGTTCAAAGCATGCTGACAAGCCGATTCACACAATTACACCTAATATCCCACGTCTTTGTATGCTTACTTTGCACTTTTTAAACTCATTTCTTGCTGGGAGGTGAGGTGTCGTGCAGCGACGGGGCATCGGGAGGGTTGGCCCGTTTGCCACCCAGACGCACCCAGCCGCTCTGGTGCGTGGCTGCAGCTGATTCAGCTCAAAAGGGGAAACCTCGGTGTCAGTGTGACCCGCTTGCTTGTTACAAGTATGGCCTCTGATGTGCTCTCGCGCGTCGAAGAGCGACCTCAGCTGCGCGCTTACTTTGCGGTTGGCACCCTTCTTCTTGCAACCCCCCGTCACCGGCACCACATGAAGATTTCTTTCATACCCATCCCGGCCGCGCCCCTCAAAATCCTGGTACGCGGCAGTTGATGCTGGTCCGCACACCAGCGGCCCGGCGGCTGCCCCAACAGGCACTTGCCGCGGAACAGCACCACCAGTCCACCACTGACTTTCTTTTTTGTGTGTAGGTGACCGTCTCATCCCTTTGCGGCCACCCTTGTGCCACCTGTACTGGCTCCTCTTTGTAGGGTTCAGAGAGGGATCTCCTCAGCGGGGGTGGCTGACGCCGCCTGCAGGCCTGCCGGGGAGGACTCGCTGCGCCGCTGGTGGGGCGACCGACGGGCCCCGTTGGGACCTCCCCTGTCCTCTCCTTCTCCCCCCTTCCCGGGCGGAGTGCGCGGCTCGGACACGTGCCTCTTGATCAGCGGCGTAGGAGGTCGGGCGAGGGGAGAATTTTAAAGTGATTTTTATGTACGGCCAATCCTAAAGATTTTGGTAGATGTCAGCTGGCTATGTCTCACTTCGGAGTGTGGATGATAAGGTACGACATCGCTCCGTTCACCCCTGGGTCACCCGCAATATAACTCTTACATCAAGAGCGCTTCGAGTACTATCAACGCAATTTTGTGCATGACCGCATTTAGCGAAAGGTGACCAAGATGTTGAAGTGCCATTGCAGCCTGCTCGGACGTCAATCAGTGAGACAAACAAGGTGCAAACCTGCGATAGCATTTCGTGCTGTACGCACCCAAGCCAAAGTTGCGTCCAACGAAGCAGCGACAACGAGCGATGCGTCTATCTTGTCAGAACTGCTGGATGTAGCCGTTATTGCCGCGGAGAAAGGCGCCGCGGTGAGTCGATCGATGGTTATGCAATCACAACTTAATAGATCATAAACGATTGGATGAGTTACACGTTCTGAAGCCTACCGCATCTTATGGAGCTCTTGTTTGTGCGCGCGATAGCTGAACTGCCTGACCAAACTCGTCCCAAACCAATGTGAGGTGGCGGTAGAACTCTCGGCCGGCCCAGCAAGTATCGGCCAATCGGCCGTTTTAGGACCGTTGACTACGCGGTCGCCGTACTCACCGTACCGCTCTGCCAGGTTGTGCGCGAGGCCCTAGACCGGCCGCGATCCATCAGCTTCAAGGGCGCCACCGATTTGGTGACGGAGACCGACAAGGCGAGCGAGGAGGCGGTGCTTGCGGTGGGTGGGGCCGGGGTGCAGGGGGGCAGGGGCCGGGTGGCAGAGGGGCCAGGACACTGGGAGGTGCCGCCTTCAGATCGCCGCGTGCCCCGGCGACTGTGTTGTTGGCGGATCGTCTGTTCGTTGGCGTCAGAAACCACAAGGACCCACAGCCTGGAAGCCGTGCCCCCGAGGATCCGCAATATCGCGGTCAGACACTTTGTTTCCGTGTTTGCAGCGGCACCCAACGAGCCGCCCCCCCCCCCGCCCGCGATGGACGACGCCGCCGTGATGACGTCAGCCCGGAAGCCGATGGACGCCGCCACCTAAACCCCGCACTCACCGGCCGATCCGCCGGTCTGCTGTGTACGGGATGTGATGGTGCTGCGCTCAACGACCTGTCGTACAGTCAGACCTGAGTGCCTCGCTGCCGCAACGCCGCGCCCACCCTGCTGCTTGATTTGTGCCTTGCCCTGCCCTGCCCTGCCCTGCCCTGCCCTGCCCTGCCTTGCCCTGGCCCCCCCCTTCAGGTGCTGCGGCGGCACTTCCCCAACCACGCGCTGCTCGGGGAGGAAGGCGGCGTCAGCGGCAACACGGACAGCCCCTACCTGTGGTGGGTGCCCGGGCTCTGTCGTACCCGTAACGGTTTCCCAACGGTCCTTCTACCGTTACCAGTTGTAATCCCAGGCGGTTATGCACCGCGCTCTTATCCTGGCGGGCCCGCGGGCTCGTCAACCGCCGTGGCGCTGGGGGCTTGGACCGCGGCGGTCACCCGGGCCTTGTGGTGCCGGGGTGGGTGGCGTTGACCCATGGGTCGGGCATCTGACCCATGGGTCGGGCATCTGACCCATGGGTCGGGCATCTGACCCATGGGTCGGGCATCTGACCCATGGGTCGGGCATCTGACCCATGGGTCGGGCATCTGACCCATGGGTCGGGCTCGGCCCCACATACGCCCCAAGTACGGTACCGCTGGCGACCGCTCCCGAGGGGTCCTCCCGCCCTCTCCCGCCCTCCCACGGAGAGGTCGGCGGTGCCGTCCTGTACGGGGGAGGGGGGAGAGGGGTTGGTCGCTGTCCAAACACACGTTGGGCCGGCACTGAACTCCGCCCCCGGGGAGGCCCAAGGCGCCATCCCATCCCACTCGGCCCCGGCCCCGGCCCCGGCCCCTTCCGCGCCTCCCGAGCCTCCCGTCCGGACCTCGGATCCCGGACCCTGCCCTGCCCTGCCCGCGGATATGGATACACACACGGATGCCGGGTGGTTTACCTAACCCCACGTGGCTGTGTCCCCTCGGGGTACAGCCAACACCCTCCTCCCGCTGGCAGCAGCGCAGCTTCCATCTGTCCAGCTCCAACTCCCTGTAACACCCCCGGCCCCGTTGGTAAGTATTTGTCGACGGGCTGGGTGTGTCTGGGCTGTTTCTTTTTACCCCCCCCCCCCGCCCGGCCCCCCCCATCATGTACCCCCCGGCGTAGGTGCGTGGATCCGCTGGACGGCACCACCAACTTCGCGCACAGCTACCCCGCCTTCGCGGTCAGCGTGGGGGTCGTCCGTGGGGCCACACCCGTGGCGGGCTGCGTGGTGGAGTTCACGGGTGGGTGGTTGGGTGGTTGGGTGGTTGGGTGGGTGGGTGGTTGGTAGGGTGGGTGGGTGGGTGGGTGGGTGGGTGGGTGGGTGTGAGTCCGTAGTCGACCGAATCCCCAAACCTCTTGGGTCATACCCTCTTCGTGGGCTGAGAGCCCGCCCCCTCCCCATCACAGAAATCCGCCCTCCGCACACCCTCCCCTCGCCCCCCGCCCCCCGCCCCCCGCCCGCAGGCGGCCCCCACGCCTGGGCCACCCGCACCTTCGCGGCGCACAAGGGTCGCCCCACCACCTGCAACGGCAAGCCCGTGAGGGTCAGCCAGGTGAGAGGGCGCGCGTGTGTGTGTGTGTGCGCGTGTGTGTGTTTATTGAGAACCCTGCCCGTGTGTGCGCGTGTGTGTATGTGCGCGTGTGCTTCGTGGCCAGGCAGAGCAGGCGTGCGCGACATGCAAGGGGGCATAGCTAAGCCCCTTCCCCCTGTCCCCCCTCCTTATCCCTCCCTCCCCACCCGCCCCCTCCCCTCCCGCCCCTCCCCACCCGCCCCCTCCCCTCCCGCCCCCTCCCCTCCCGCCCCCTCCCCACCCGCCCCCTCCCCACCCGCCCCCTCCCCCCCGGGGCCCCCCCCCTCCCGCCCGCCCCCGCCCGCCGCAGGTCTCCGAGGTGCGGCGGTCCCTGCTAGTGACGGGGTTCGGGTACGAGCACGACGAGGCATGGCTGGCCAACATGGAGCTCTTCCGGGAGTACACGGACGTGTGCCAGGGGGTGCGGAGGCTGGGGGCGGCGGCGGTGGACCTCTGCCACCTGTCAATGGGTGGGTGGGGGAGGCGGGGCGGAGGGTCGGGCCTGCAGGGAAAGTCGTGTTGAGGAGTGCGGGGGTCCACGGGGGCCGGGGTGGGGCAGCCGCCGCCGGTTGGCACCGGGACGGGATCACCGGCGGGATGACAGGGGTGCGCAGCCACACCATCGCGAATGTATACAGCCACACCATTGCCGGTCCTATGCTCCGCGGCTGCGCGCCCCGCCCTATTATCCCACTCCACGCACACACACGCACACACACACACACACACACACACGCGCCCCTCCAACCCTCCTCCACGCAGCCCAGGCCAGGCCAGCCCAGCCCCCATATGCGGCTCTGCCCCCTCTCCCCTTTCCTTGTCCCCCTCGCCGCCTCCCCCGCAGGGGTGGTGGATGCCTACTGGGAGTATCGGTTGAAGCCCTGGGATATGGCGGCCGGGGTCATCATTGCGCAGGTGGGGGGGGGCCGGGCAGGGCGGGGGGGGGGGGGGGGGGGGGGGGGGGGGGGGGGGGGGGGGGGGCGGGCGGGGCCGGGCGGGACAAGGGCGGGCAGGGGGGCGGATGCGGGGGCCCGGGCAGGGGGGCGGATGCGGGGGCCCGGGCAGGGGGGCGGATGCGGGGGCCCGGGCAGGGGGGCGGATGCGGGGGCCCGGGCAGGGGGGCGGATGCGGGGGCCCGGGCAGGGGGGCGGATGCGGTGGCCCGGCAGGGGGCGGATGCGGGGCCCGGCAGGGGGGCGGAGCGGGGGCCCGGGCAGGGGGGCGGATGCGGGCCCGGGCAGGGGGCGGATGCGGGGGCCCGGGCAGGGGGGCGGCGGGGGCCGGGCAGGAGCGGGGGCCCGGCAGGGGGCGGATGCGGGGGCCGGGCAGGGGGGCGGATGCGGGGGCCCGGGGGGGGCGGATGCGGGGGCCGGCAGGGCGGGGGCCCGGGCAGGGGGCGGATGCGGGGGCCCGGCAGGGGTGCGGATGCGGGGGCCCGGGCAGGGGGCGGATGCGGGGGGCAGGGGGGCGGATGCGGGGGCCCGGCAGGGGGGCGGATGCGGGGGCCCGGAGGGGGCGGATGCGGGAGGGGCGGATGCGGGGGCCCGGGCAGGGGGCGGATGCGGGGGCCCGGCAGGGGGCGGGCGGGGCAGGGGACGGATGCGGGGCCCGGGCAGGGGGACGGATGCGGGGGCCCGGCAGGGGGGCGGATGCGGGGGCCCGGGCGGCGGCACCGGATACCAGAGCTCGGCTGCGGGCGGAATGGGTGTGGAGGCGGGGCGGGAAGGGAGAGGGCGGTGGAGGCAGTCGGGTGCGTCACTGCCCGGGGGAGCGCCCGGGCTCCAGGGGGTGCTGGGGACGCAGACGGCGTTGCCCGCCGGCCGGACCCCACGGCACCGGCTCCGGAACCCTACCGCCACCTCCACCCGGCGCCCGCACCCTCCCCTCCCCTCCCTCCCCCCAGTTTGAATATGTATGTCTACCAATCAGTCCTATACCCCTCCTATCCTTCCCCCAAACCCCCCTCCCGACCCCCCACCCCCCCAGGAGGCCGGCGCCACGGTGACCACCATGGACGGTCGGCCCTTCTCCGTCTTCGAGCGCTCCATGCTGGCCAGCAACGGCCACCTCCACCAGCAGGTGAATCTTGAGGGGGGCAGGGCAGGGGACGGGGGGCTGAGGGGTGTAGGAAATAGGTATAGACGTTGGGGGATGAAGGGGTGGGGGTGGGGGACCCCTCCGGGACCGGGGGCAAAGGGTGCTACAGGGGTAAAGGGCGCTACAGGGACCATAAGGCCTCAGCGAACCCGCCAGCGACCACGAGGGCCCCCCCCCCTGGAGCAGCGCCACAGACACCCACCCCACCTCACCTCCGGTCCCCGCCCACACCTCGGACGACCGCCCCGCGTTCTGAGCAACGTGAATGGGTGATCGGGTTCAGCAAGCGGCGGGAAACCCGCAGAGCCCGAAGCCGCCAACCACGTGCCGGGTGTGTTTAGAAAAGAAACCCGCCCGCCCGAACCCAGGCGCAGATATACTTACCATATAACCCGTGCGTGTGTGTGTGTGTGTTTGGGTCATGCCGTACAGATGCTTGAGGGCACGGGCGCCAAGACGCGCGGGCTGCTGGAGCGCGGCGTCGACCTGTCGCCGTGGTTTGTACCGCCCGGGTACGACACGTCCCTCCACCTCTGACGCGGCCGCTGAGGTCGAGAACCGGGGGACGCGTGATCAAGAGGGACGGGCCCCGGCGCCCCCTGCTTGGGACCGACAGGGGCGGGTCCGCGTTCCGCGGGGTAACGTTCCCAAACACAGGCGAGAGCGGTGTTCGGCGCAGCTTATGAGGGAGGGGGCGGGGGCGCAGAATGCGTCTGGTGGTTGAGTTATCTGATGGCGCCATCCGCCGCCGTTGGGCGGGGAGGTTATTTGTTTGCGGTTGACGGTTATTGAGATGTGTGTGGAGAGGACGGTGGTGGCGGGTGGGAGCATGGGGGTGTGGGTGATGACGGCGGTGGGGAGCGCGGAGCGATAGAGAACCTCGACGGGGGTCTGGTGCAGGTACAGTAGCGCTAGGGAGGGGCTGTGCGCGGACGAGGTAGGCGGGGCGAGCTGCGGACGGAACGGATTCCGTGATGGGACGTGGATGCCACTCTCCTGTGTGTGGGAGGGTCACGGAGTGGAGGGACGGCTGAGAGCGATGACCCGAAGGGGGGGCGGAGATACGAGCGGATAGCGGGCTCGTTTTTGCAGGGTCGCGAAAAGGCGCTGGGTGAACCGTTTTGCGATTTGTGAAACATGTGTGACGGAAAACCACTAAAGCCTGCAGGGCATTTAAGAGTTTTATGTTGAGAACCTCGAGATACTCGGTTGGGCCCTTCGTTCTTTTTTTCTTCTTTTTTTCTTTTTTGCGATTTCTCCGTGATGAGCGGGTTTTAAGGGTTTCGTCTGACGAAACAATCGACGGACGATTTGTATTTAACTGACAACGGTCCTCTGTTTGGTCAACGGCCTGGACACTCAAGCTCTAGCACGTACGCGCAGACTGCGCATTAAATCAGGTCAAACCATTGCCAAAATCAAATTGTGACTGTTTGACTGTTTGAACGGTAACATCCTCGTTCGCGATGCACTTTAACGAAATGCTGGCTGTCGTCGCAGCTGTCCTCGCCCTTCTCTCGTCAACGGCGACAGCAAGGATACCCAAAGAGCCCGTTCACGTCACCAGTGATTATAACGTTCCTGGCGGCTATTACGCTTTCACCTACAGCCACGGACCCCTGCGCGAGTCGACATCATGTTACGAGTACAGCCGGTCCATCGTCGAGCCGCTCACCAAGCACTACGCGCCGAGGTCTTCCTTATCTTTCATGGACGGAGAATTTCCGCGCGCGTTCTGGCAGTGGAGCGGCAACATCACGCTAGCGGATTTCAAACTCGCGAAGCAGCAGGTCGTCTGCGACAGCTGCATGATCCTGCACTACCTGATCAAGGACCGGCGCCTCTACATCTCAAAGGACTCACCCGCCCGCGTGCCGGAGTCTCGACAGCTGCAGCGTCTGGCGTGGGAGGAGATGCTGAGCGTCCTGCTGTACCTCTACCCCATGCCCGACGTGGAGTTCCTGCTCAGGTGGGACGACGACTGCACCCGCGACCTGCCGTACATCACCCCCAACATCTGCCGCGACGTGCCCCGGGCGGGCTTCACCATGCCGTCCTTCGGCGTGTGGCAACGCTCCATGGGCCCGGTGCAGATGGCCAGTTACCACTCGTGCATTTGGAACAGGTGGGCAGGGGCGGGCGGGCGCGCAGCAAGGGGGGGGTCCGCTGTGTGACGTGAATCATTCCAGGGAGGACGGGGGAGCGCGGACGGGGGCGCGGGCGCGGGCGGGGTACCCGGCGGGTGGGGCACCGGGGAGGTACGCGGGCGGGCACAGATGGGCCGGGGCGGGGCGGGCAGGGCCGTGTATTTATATTTACCCAATGTGCGTGTTTGCATTCCCTTTTCCTTTTTACCCGATGCGTGTTTCTTTGGCGGGCAGAACACGGGCCGAGTAGCGCCCAAAAGTTTGCCCGGATGCGTAGAAAATATAACCATTGCCCGACCCGGTGCGTGTTATTATTAAGGATGTTACCCGTGTGTGTGTGTGTGTTTGATGAGAAGCCGTGTGTGTGTTTGCGTCTCTGGATGGTGGGCTTGCGTGTGCGGTTGGGGATGACATGGCGGCAGTGGCGGTGGAAGTCAGACTCCCGACCGCTGCCACTGCCGTTGGGATGACGCCGGCACGAGCGGGAGGGCGACCGGCCCGTTCACCTCCTCATCCTCCTCGCCTGTCCCTTTGCCGTACTCCCAGGTACCCGCCCCACTCCCGCAAGCCCTGGGCCGTGTGGCGAGGCAGCACGACGGGGGCCGCGGGGATCACCCCCGACAACTACCTGCAGGTGCGGCGGGGGGGCGGGGTGGGGGGGGAGACCGCTCCCTGGCCGGGAGCGCCGGGGAGGCCGAGGCGCAGGGACGGGAGGGTAGGGCGCCAGCGCCAAGCAGTGTTACGCGGTGACGGCGGTGCGGGTGACCAGCAGCCCGGTGTGTGCGCGAGAGAGGCCTGTTGGGTCTGGCCTCCATCGACCCTCCATCGACCCTCCATTGAGCAACTCACCTCCCCTGAACCGACAGCCGCCAGCGCCGGCCGGTGTGTCCCTCGCTCCCCTCCTCGCCCCTCCCTTCCCGGGTCGCCATCGTCGTCACCGTCACCCGCCCGGTGGACCCCGTCGTCCCGACCGGTCGTCTGAGGGCCGCAGCGGGGGAGGGGGGGGTACACCGCACCAACGCCCCATCGGCGACTCCACCTGCAGCTTGGGGTGGGGGTGGGGGTGGGGGGTAGCCGCACCGCACCGCATCCTACCTACCTCCCTCTTGAGGCGCCCTCCTCCCTCACCGCACCGCACCGCACCTGTCCCGAGCCCCTCATACACCCAACTTCAAAATCCGCTTCCTCCCATACCCCCCTCCCGCCTGCTTGCCGCCCCCTCCCATCCCGTCCCCTACCCCCATTCCGCCCCGTCAGGTCCCCCGCATCCGCCTCCACCTTCTCGCCCTCAACCACACCGACCTGTTGGACGCCCAGATCACCCGCTTCACCGACAACATCCCCGAGCCCGTGCGCCGCCTCATCCGGCTGGCAGAGCCTATGGACGCCGAGGACTACAACCGCTTCGCCGTCATCCTGGACGTGGACGGCAACGGCTGGAGCGACCGTTTCGGCCACTCGCTCATCCACTACGCCACGCCGGTGCTCAAGATGGCCTCCAACAACACCGCCTTCTTCGAGCACCTGATGGCGCCCGGCGCGGCCTTCCTGCAGTTCAACCGCAGCATGGGTGACCTGCCGCAGCTGGCGCGCCGGATGGTGGATGACGTGGCGCAGCGCGGCGCGTCCTCGCATTACTTTGGCCTGGTCCGGAACATGCAGGGGGCGGCGCAGCGCCTGATGGATCACGTCGGGCTGGCGGAGGCGCTGGCCTATTCGTTGGTGCAGTACAGTCGGTTGGCCACGTGGGTACCGGGGGCGGGAGGCGCGGAGGGGGAGGGCCAGGGGGAGGGGCAGGGGGGTGTTGTGGGCGGGTTTGAGGAGGTGACGATGACATGTTGCTCGCTGGCCAAGGTGCCGATGGAGTTTGCGGCGGCGGTGACGTCGCGGCTGATGAGGAAGGCGCCGGCGGCCGGCGCCGCAGCCGCGGCGGGGGCGGAGGCGGGGATCGGCGCGGGGGCAGGCAGGGCAGCGGAGGGCCGGATCGGGGGCATGGGCGGCGCCAAGTGAGGGGGGCAGGGGGGTAAGTTGGACTTTGCGGGGCGGGATCTCTTGGCAGGATGAATTATTGATGCATCGTCGCAGGAAGGAAGCGGAAGCGGCAGTTGTGACGACGGGCAGGCAACATTGAGGGTATCTGCGGGGGAGGACGTGGCAGCGGAGGGTTTGTGGGTTTCAGTCGTGATCCTTCCCCCGTCAGTCACCGCCGGCCTCGGTGCCTTCGTTCTGCCGCGCGGTAATGTGACTCGCAACAGCAGCAACAACAGCAGCAACAGGATACCGTACTAACGGATCCGGTGACAGAACTCCCTTCCTGTACATTAACGTGTTTGGCGCAGTGAGTCGGCACCGCACCGCGGTCGGCAAAGCACGCTCTGGGGGCCCCTGCAGCATTTGAACCCTTGGGGATTTCGCATTTCTGTCTGGATTGGGCTGGTGAATCGTTACATATCTGCCGGGCCGACACTGGCCGGGGGCGCTAACCCGCGGTGTGGTGCGGTGGAGAGCCTCGCCTGATCCCCCCCAGGCGAGCGCGAGAGCTCTGTTTGGCGGTTGGGAGGAGGGGATGCGTCGACCCCACAATCCGATGATGTTGTCGTTGTTGTTGCCGACGCCGCGGCCGCTGCCCCATGTGGCGGATAGCGACCTGGGCCGCGGGGCTGCTGAGCAGTGGGGAGGCGGGAGCCCGCGGTCGTGGAGGCGGCGGGTCCGGACTCTGGTGCAGGGTTGTGTCGTCGTGTCTTGTGGGGTGTGCGTCCTTCGTCGGTGCGTCCCGCATTCGCGACGCGACAGTAAGGACTCTGGAGGCAACCCCCCGAGCTCTCCAGGGGGGGGCCGTGGATTGCAAGACGGGCTGCAGGACATGTGGATTGCAAGACGGGCTGCAGGCGGAGGCTGCAGGACGGAGGAGGTGGGTCACCCATGGATGACCGACCCGCGAGGTCCACCCCAGGTGGCAATTTTTCCATTGGTAATCAAGGTGGTGGAGGCGGAGGCGGAGGAGGAGGACCACGCCGCGTGCGGGCCACCGGGCCTCTGTGACGTTGACGCGCCTGTTGCCTTTTTGCGACGACGTTCGGTCGGTGCTGCCGCACACCCAGTCCATGCATGTGTGTGTGGGGGGGAGGTGCGTTCGGTCTTCGGTGCTGCCACCTTGGCGACATCGACCCACTTCGGGTACATGTGGGCTACGTGTGTAGTTCCTGTCCTTGGGTGTGTGCCTGACGACCAGTGGAGGGACCGGGTGAGGAGAGGCGTATGAGAGGGTTAGGGGGGCGCCAGCTGCTGGTCAGGCCCCCGCACCCAACCAAGGCACAGACAGACCCGGGAGTGCCCCATCTGTAAAAGGACATGTAGTACGACATGTGTGGATGAACATATCGTACAGGATCGTACATGCCACACCACCTCTGCGCTCTCATTGCAGTTCCCTCAGCGTCTCTTGGCCATTCTCGGGTGGGGGACCGGTGGGGGACCCTGCGAGTGCCCCTGGAGGTGAGCCGCCGGGGACCTGACCCGCCCCGCCCCAACCCCCGGGGACCTGACGCTTCGCCGCCGCACGGTCAGCCTCAACCAGACCGCAGAACATGCCGCCCGCTTCCCCCGAGCCGCGGCCGCCCCCGCAGGATCTCCCCGGGCTCACCCCACCACACCCCTGCCGCTCTGTGCGCCTCCCCGCAAGACTTGACCCCCGCCGCCGCCACCTGGCGCCTCCCTCCTCTCCCGGGCTCGCCCCACGCCACCGCCACCGGTCTGTCCGGGCAATGTTCTGTCAACCCCACCGCCCGGCTTGCCACCGCGGTGCCCTGGACACCGTGTCAAGGACCTGAGCCTCTTTCCCCTCCCTGGTGCCGCCTTTTGAATAAACCCGCCACCGTTCTCAAATCAAACAAGCCAGTATGTATCCTATGCATGTATCTACCCTTGTGTACATATCGGTCAGGTATCATATGATACGGTACGCGACAAACCGCCTCCCGGCACAGTCCGCTTCCCCCCCTCCTCGTTCTTCCTCAGCCATGGCAAGACACAGCCGACCTGCTGTATCGTCCTCCGCGCCCCTTCCGCCCGGGACAGCTCAGCTCAGTTCAGCTCTCTCTCTCCACGCAACGGAACTATTTATTAGATTCAGTGCGGCTTCTGCGGCTACGTGGCGCCGCTGCTGCTCCAGCAGCCACCCCCGCATCAATGCCCGGAACGTCGTCAAGCCGCAGATTCGCACCACTCAAGAGCACGCCGTCAATATCGGTACGACGAGTGGTATGTCGTACCGATCCACGTGGGCGCCACCCAGTCCGGTAGCGCGTCGTGCACCGCCCGCAGCTCGGGGGTGGCGGCTAGGTAGGTGGCCGACAGCTCCACACTGACCCACGGGTCGGTCCCCTCCGCCGTACTCACATCGACCCACAGATCCCAGAACGGCGACTCGGCTTCGTGGCTGAACCGGACCATGTGGTAGTAGTGGGGACGGGGCCGCCGGGACGAACCCGTACGACTGCCGTTCACCGCCGCCGCCGCCGCCGTCCCCGTCCCGGGCACCGGCGCCGAGACCGGCGCCGACGGCAGCGACCAGCCCGCCAGCGGCGCGGCGGCCGTCAAGTTGATCATACCCCAGCAGTGCGCCTCGGAGAACAGCCGCAGGTGCACGCGACGGACGGGGGCGGCGCTGTCCGACCCGTGGGTCTCCTCCCCCATCTGGGTTTTGGTGGGCGGCAGGGCGGCAGCGCGGCAACGGTGGGCAGGGACGGGGTTAAACCCTTGGGATGAGGTACGGGACTTTGGATGGCAGACCCGAAAGAAGGGGAGAGCCATGTAGGTCATGTAGGTATTGGATGGCGCTCAGTCCGTACCGTACCTTACGCACGTACGGCGGTACGGCAACCGGCGGCTCGGCGCACGGCTCCGCCTCCATCACCATCTTCCCCAGCAGCCGGTCCAGGGGGTGCAGCCACGCGTACTCGTGCGCGAGGGCGTCGTACCGTACTGCAGCGCCCTTCCGTACAGTAGGCAGTGATGCGGGCGCGGCGGGATCAGGGAAGAGCTGCGCCCAGGGGTTGGAGTCGGCGATGCCGAGCACCAGCTTCGCCGCCACCTGGGGCGGTGGCCGCAGCTGCGCCGCTAGCTCCTGAGGGGCCGTGGGGAGGACAGGGGCCGGGCCGGGTGGTAGGGGTCGCGGGGCCGGGTCGGGCCGGGCCGGGTCGGGTCGGGTCGGGTCGGGTCGGGTCGGGTCGGGTCGGGTCGGGTCGGGTCGAGGCGTACACTCAAGTGTCAGAGCATCCGACCCACAGACGGGGTGGAGTGCCGTGTAGGTAGGCTCGTGCCTGGGCCAGCAGGGATGGAGCCTTTTGTGTACCCTTACCCTTACCCCTACCCTTACCCTTACCCTTACCTTTACCCTTACCCTTACCGTTACCGTTACCGTTACCGTTACCGTTACCCTTACCCGCCCGCCCCTCCCTCCCTCCTCCGCCCACTAACAGATACGGGCAACATACGGTACACGGAGACGCCCCCCCAGCCACCCAGCGACCGACCGAGCACCCTGCTTGGGCAGCCGCATCCAGGGGAAGGAGGCCCCCTCCCTGGGGGACTGGGGAGGGAGGCGGCTCCTCCCCGGGCCCCTCCTGGGGGACTGGGAGAGGGAGGAGGCTCCTCTCGAGATGCCTAGCTTCCCCCTTCCATCCGCCCGGGGCCCTCCTCCGCCCGCACCACCAGAATGTCTTTCCTAGACCCGTCAGCCGCTACTGCTGCGGCTGCCGCGGCTGCCCGCCCCGCCCCTGGACCGCCCCCACTTGGAGCTCACCCTTCGCTCCCGCCCGGGTGACGGCGGCGGCTCCTGCACCTGAGCCGAGGAGCGGGCCGCCGCGGGGTGCCGCTGCGCCGCGGCCTCAGCCGCCGCCACCGCCCTCGCGGCCGACTCCGCGAACGAGTCCTCCTGTGACCCGTGGGGCGGAGGGGACAGAGGAGGGGGCGGAGGAGGGCGGGGGTGGGGCAGAGGGGGCGGACGGGGCGGAGGAGGAGGGCGGGGGTGGCGGGGGTGGCGGGTTGGGGGTTTGGTCGCCAAGACACGGCCCCCTCACGTGTGCCCTCCCTCCCTCCCTCCCTCCCTGGACCCTCCCCGGCCCCTCCCAATACCCTCCCCGTCCCCTCCCCGGACCGGGCCCCCCACCTCCGGCAGCCAGGAGCCGGTCTCGTGCAGGTGAGTGATCGTGACTCGGCGGGGGTTGTCACGGTTGTACGGCATAAGGCCCCAGCTCGACCAGGCCGCCGCCGCCAGCGACACCGCGACCAGCACCGCCGTCAGCACCCGCCCGCTGACGCTGACGCCGCCGCCGCCGCCGCCGCGGCCACCGCCACCGCCGCCGCCGCCGCCACCCTTGGCGGTGACGACGCTGCTGGTGCCGCCGATGAGACCGCCGAAGGCGTACCCCATCAGCGGCAGCAGGCAGCAGCAGCTGTAGCCCAGTACGGCACATCCGGTCAGGAGGCCGATGACGCCATCCGCCAGGAACACCGAGTGGTGACCTGTGCCGTACAACACCGCACACACAGCACAGCCGCCCGTACATCGTACGACGGCGCCGAGCCACGTACCATTGCGCGAAAGAACGCTGAGCACACATGTGGGGTAACGCGTGTACGGCAACAGATCCTAGACCACCAGCCGCAGGTGCCGCGACGCGCGGGCGGCCGAGGGGCACGTGTCTCCTCCCTCTTTGCGGACCACCCCTGCCCCCCTCCGGGCCCCCCCCTGCCCCCCTCCCCCTCCCCTCCCCCCTCCCCTCCCCCCCTCTGCCCCCCCCTCTGCCCCCCCCTCTGCCCCCCCCTCTGCCCCCCCCTCTGCCCCCCCCTCTGCCCCCTCCACTCCCCTCCCCCCCACCCGTCAGCGCCATCCTCTCCATCATGACGTCCAGGAAGGTCCCCAGGATGGCGCCCATCACCGCCAGCGGCACCACCGTCACCGCCAGGACGCCACCCGCCACTCCGGGGGTCAGCAGCGGCTGGGGAGGGGGCGGGGGGGGGGGGGCCCGGGAGGGGAGAGGAGGGGAGGATCCGGGAAATGGGGCGGGCAAAGAGGCCCATGGGGGGGGATGGGGGAGGCTATGGGCGACCTGTCAGCGGTGGATGGGTGAAGGTAGGCTGGGTAGGGCCCACCGTTGTTTTCTAAAATGATATCAGCTGAGATAGCAGTCAGTCAGGCAGTCAGGCAGTCAGGCAGTCAGGCAGTCAGGCAGTCAGGCAGTCAGTCAGTCAGGCTAACTCTCTCCCTGCCGCCCTCCCTCCCTGCCGCGCGCCCCTCCCTCCCCTCCCTCCCCCTCCCTCTAAGCCTCCCTACCTGTCCCTCGCTCTAACAAAGACAGGGGATGCCCCCCGAGATGAATCACCCAATGGGGAGCAGTTGTCCCTCCCTGCCGTGCTCCCCCTCCCCTCTCCCCCTCCCCTTCCCCTCCCCTTCCCCCTACCCTCCCTCCCTGGACGGCCGTCTCACCGCCCCGTTGTCCAGCAGGCTGCCCACCACGAAGGCCAGCACCCCGCCCATCGCCAGCACCTGACTGAAACCCTGGATGCCGCCCACACACAGACCCGCGGCAAGGGCGGACAGAACCAAGCCGACGCCGTACACCTGCCGTACACACACACACACGTGTCGGGCGGGTCTCTTTACCTAAACACACACGCATGCGGCCACACACACGCGGGTCGGTCGGGGGCCGGGGGCCCTAGGGAGGGACTGGGCCTTGGGAGGTTGGGGGGCATCCCCTCCGAGAACCGTCACAGGTTTGCCGAACATGCCGTGCCGTGCCGTGCCGTGCCGTGGCCTGGCCTCAGCGGTCGAGGACACCGACAGCAGCCGGGGGGAGCGGGGGTGAGGTAGGTGGCCTACCCTACCGCCCACGTGGGTTGAGGACCCAGGGCACTGCGGTGCAGTCGTTCGAGCAGGACAGGCACCCGCACCCCTCAACCCGCACCCCTCACCACCCCAACCCCAACCCCACCCCCAACTCCCAACCCCCCGCACCTGACACGCCACATAGTGCCCCTGCTGGTGGGGCCGCCGCCGGAGTGCCTCCTCCCGCAGCCCCAGCCAGGGCCGCAGCGCCACCGCCGCCGACAGCGGCAGGTAGGTGACGTAGGCCACCCAGTGGTTCGAGTACCAGCTCATGGACACGCCTGGGTTGGGGAAGGGCGGGGCGGGGGGAGGGCAGCGCAGGAGGGGCGTACGATGTCGTACAGCGGGGCGGGGTGGAGTAGAGTGAGGTAGGGTTGGGCGTTTGGCGATGACTCCGGTTGCCTGTTGTGTGGCAGTGCAGGGGAGGAGGGGCAGATGGAGGCTTTCGGAGGCGGCCAAGGCTACGACCCCGTGGTACCGGCCCCGTACTACTCCCAGTACTGCCCCCAGTACTGCCCCCGTACTGCTTCCCCCGTACTGCTGCCCCCGTACTGACCCTTTGCTGCACTGTACTGCACTGTACTGCACCCCACCCGCCACCCCACCCGGCGAGCCTCCGTGAGTTCAGCTGTACTGTACTGCACTGTACTGCACTGTACTGCGCCCCACCGCCCTCCCGCCCCTCCATCTCCTCCCTCCACCCCCCAAACTCCTGGTGCTCGTAGGTCCCCCGCTCCCTACACGTCCCCCGCTCCCTACACGTCCCCCGGCGGCCCCCACCGCTGAGCGCCACCCGCATCAGCCCCAGGGCCGCCGGGGCCAGCAGCGCAGCCCCCAGCGCCCCCAGCGCCCTCCCTGCCGCCTCCAACATGCGGCTCATCACCCCCGCCATGGTCTGACCCTGAGGGCCCCCGGGGGGAGGGGAGCGGGGGCGGGAGGGTGGGGAGGGACGGAGAGGGTGGGAAGGGGATACAGGGAATCGGTAGACATGAAGAAGCTGCGCTGCTGCGGGGTGGGGAGGGGGAGATGAAGTGACAAGACACAAGGGAAGGGGTGATGAAGGGCTTGGTGGCGGAGGGCTCGAGAGTTGTTCAGGGTGACCCGACCGACCTGTGCGAGCTGCCCTGCCCTGCCCTGACCTCCCCTGGAACCGCTGCCACTGCCCCCGTATACCCCCCGTACCCGCTCTGGCAGCAGCGCAGTATAAATATGTCTACCAATTTCCTATACGCCCCCGTAACCCCCCCCTCACCCCCAACCCCCCTCCCCTGGACCGCCCGCCCCTCACCCCCCACCCACCCCCGCCACGGACGACAGCGGCAGCATGAGGAACAGCGCCAACGGCACCGTGTGCAGCAGCCGGGCCACCGAGTCGGGGTAGGTGATCATGCCGCAGCCGATCAGGTCGAAGAACACGGATCGCTCCTGGGGGGGGGCCGCCGGGGGGCCGCCGGAGGGGAGGGGACCGCGGGGGGGGTGGATACTAGGGTTTGGGGGTCAAGAGGACTGATGAGGATGGGAGGAGTCTGGGGGGTGGAGACTGGGGGACTGAACACGTCCCCCTCCCCGTCCCCCTCCCCCTCCCCCTCCCCAATCCTCTCTCCAGCCCTGCACCCACCCGGAGCGCCTTGGGTCGCAGCAGCGCCCCCTCCTTGTCGGCGGCCAGGGTGGCGGCCAGGGAGGTCAGGCCGCCCAGCAGCGCCTCACCCATGTCCTGGCGGGGGAGGGCGGGGGAGGGGCGGTGAGGGCGGGTTGAGGGCGGGTTGAGGGCGGGTTGAGGGCGGGTTGAGGGCGGGTTGAGGGGGGGGTGAGGGCGGGGTGAGGGCGGGGTGAGGGCGGGTTGAGGGCGGGTTGAGGGGGGGGTGAGGGCGGGGTGAGGGCGGGGTGAGGGCGGGTTGAGGGCGGGTTGAGGGGGGGTGAGGGCGGGGTGAGGGCGGGGTGAGGGCGGGTTGAGGGCAGGTTGAGGGGGGGGTGAGGGCGGGGGGAGGGCGGGGGGAGGGCGGGGGGAGGGCGGGGGGAGGGCCACGGGAGGTTGGAGCGAGCAAGGGAGGTCCTTTGCTCAAGAGACACGACATGGCATAAAACATTCGCCACACGGGGCCAAAAGGAAGTCCTCGGGCCACAGTCTCCTCATAGCAGGGGTTAAGCCACCACACCTGCCCCTCTTCTGCCCCTGCCCGTCCCCTCCCCTCCCCCACCTGAAGCGCGCCCCTCCGCAGTCGGTCCACGTTGTCTAGATGGGAGTGGTAGGCCACACTGTCGCGGATGAAGGCGATGTCTGTGTGAGGCTCCCAGGGGGGGCAGGGGGCAGGGGGGCAGGGGGCAGGGGGGCAGGGGGCAGGGGGCCAGGGGGGGCAGGGGGCCAGGACGGAAGAGGCGGGGGGATTGGTAGATGTATTCATGCCAGGGGGGGAGGAGGACATGAGGATGCGGGATTCAGCGGAGGCGGCGGCGGAGGAGGCGGAGGACGCCAGGACGGTTGTGGCAAGGGGGCTGCGAACCATGCCGACCGGCCGAAACCCAAACCCAGACACCAAACCCAACCCCACACACACCCGCACACCCGCACACGCAGACCAGCACGTGACAGGAGGGCACAACCCGCCCTCCCCGCCGTTGCGCAGGTCCCATCCCCCCCTTCCAACCTCCTCACCTCCTCATGCCTTCCCCCCATGTCAATGAATACAACGAACCCGCAAAAGAGCACCAAACCGATAACCGCCGATGTTAGTTGGGGATGGACGAAGACGGCGAACTGCTCATGCTCCCCACAAACTACACACCACACCCACCCGCCCACCCACCGACCTACCCAGTCCAGGGAGGCTGCCAAAGTGGCGGGCGGAGAACATCCTGTAGTCGGTGTCCCCCGGGATGATGCCCGTGTCGAATATGTCCTGGCGCAGGGGGGTGCGGAGGGGGGAGGGGAGGGGAGGGGGGAGGGGAGGGGGGAGGGGAGGGGGGAGGGGGGAAGGGGGAGGGAGGGGAAGGGAGGGTAGGGGGAGGGAGGGTAGGGGGAAGGGAGGGTAGGGGAAGGAGGGTGGTGCAGGGAAGTGGTAGGCAGAGAGAAACGTGCTCTGACTGCCCAACTCAGGGGAGGGTTGGCTAGGGAGAGTATCGTTTGAGATAAGTTGAAAGCTACGCCTGGAATGCAGTGATTGTCAGCGCAATGGAGCCAGGCAAACATGGGGTGAGTCGAGGGAGGGAGCAGACAGTCAGTCAGTCAGTCAGTCAGTCAGTCAGTCGGTCAGTCAGTCGGTCAGGCAGTCAGGCAGTTAGGCAGCCAGCCAGGCAGGCCAGGGCAGGCCAAGCACCCGGCCCCCACCCACCTGCGCTATCCGCGCCCCGTGGGCGTTGGGCGCCCCCCGCGCCCAAGCGGACACCGTCCAGCCGCCCGTGTGTTGGAACAGGATGGGCAGACCGCCGGCACCCATTGCCTGCGGGGGGCCGGAGGGGCCGGAGGGGCGGGTGTGTGTGGGGGGGGGGAAAGGGGGGTATAGTAGTAGACATATTTAAGGGGGGCCCGAGGGGCGGGGAGGGAGAGAAGGGTGACCTGGGTTGCGGACGGTCGGCTTGGGGCATGCTTTCGGGGATGCCGCGGCAGTACGGCGTTCTGTACCACGGGTTCCAGTACAACAGTCAGGGCATGTGTACGGCAGTCGTGGTTACATTCATTCATTGTCGTACCTCCAAGTTGATGAAGGCGCCCAGGCCCCGGGCGTGTGGACTCGAGTTGAAGAACCCGTGGCCGGCCTGGGGGGGGGCCGAATCGGCGGGGGAAAGGGGGCGGGTAGCGCGAGGCGGCACACGCGGGGTGGTGAGGGCAGCGGAGGCCGAGAAGGAGGCCAGGGCGAAAAGCATAATGCTGTTGAAACCAAATCCAAATCCCCCCGCCCGACCCGCCCCACCCAGCCGCACCCAGACACGACCCGACCCGACCCGACCCGACCCGACCCGGGTCCTCCGGCCCTCCGACCCTCCGCCTCCCCTCCTTGTTTCGTTTTTACACCCCCAGTTTGAAAATGTCTACCAATTTCCTATAACCCCCACCCCACCTGGCATATGCTCTCTTCGCCGCCGTCGAACAGCAGCACCAGCGGCACCGCGGGCAGCGCAGCGGAGGGGCGGGACAGCAGCGCCCGGGCCGCCTCCAGCATCACAGCCACCATGGCCACGTCGTCGGAGGCGCCTGCCGGGGAAAGGCGGGGCGGGCGGCGAGTGGTGAGGGTGATGAGGGTTGGCGGTGGGTGTTGGGTCAGGAAAGCGGAGAAGGGAGGGGGAGGGAGAAGCAGAGCCGACCGCGCCCCACGGGCCTGTTGACCCATGGGCCCACCGACCGACCCACGGGCCCAGCGCGACCCCCCACGGGCCCACCGACCCACGGGCCCACCGACTCACGGGCCCACCGACCCACGGGCCCACCGACCCCCGGGCCCACCGACCCATGGGCCCACCGGGTGACGCCACTGCGCTGTCGTGGTGTGCGGCTATGAGCAGCCCCCTCCGCCCCTCCGTCCCCCGGGGGGTCAGAGTGACCGCGATGTTGGTGAGGCCGCGGTAGGCGTTGGTGAAGGGCACGCCCCCGAAGTCCATCGACACGGAGCCGCTCACATTCTCCCGGTACACCTGGCGGGGGGTGTGTGGGTGTGGGTGTGGGTGTGGGTGTGGGGGGTGGGGAATGAGGGGTGTAAATTGAAAAAAGAAATAAACCCGAACCCGATGAGGGGTGTGGGGGTGTGTGGGAGGTGTGGGGTGAGGGAATAGGGGGAGAGGCCGGCGACCACTGTCGCGGGTATGATCCTCGCCCTCTCCCCTCCGGCGCCCCGCCCCACCCCGCCCCGCCCCACCCCGCCCCTCCGAGTGGTCGCAGCTGCCCTCGCTGCCGCTGCCACATTCGTTGGTGGCCATGAAACAGCTTCACCACCCCCCTGAACCGCGCCGCCCCCCCCTTTCTTTACCCTTTCCCCCCCCTCGGCCCGCCCCCCCCCCGCCCCACCTTGACCTCCACATCGCCCCCCCTCGCCGCCGCCAAGTCCGCCAGCAGCCGGCCCTGCCGCTCCACGTAGTCGTGAGCCAGCTGCAGCTGCGGCATCGAGATCTGCGAACCGACGTGTCCGGAGGGATATGGGCACAGAGGGGTGTTGGGAGGGGTGTTGGGAGGGGGGTTGGGAGGGGTATGGGCACAAAGGGGTGTTGGGAGGGGTGTTGGCAGGGGTATGGGCACAGAGGGGTGTTGGGAGGGGTGTTGGCAGGGGGGTGCTGGGAGGGGATACATTGCATTAAGCCCTGGGAGGGGTGTTGGACCCAGCGGTGTGGGCCCCAGGGGGCCGGATCCGCCCCGACCCGAGTAGGCACCCGAGGGGCAGTCCAGGTGGGTCCACCCGCTGCCACGCCGGCCGACCCCACACCCCCCCTGGTTACACACCCGCTGCCTTTCGACTGATCTCACACGTACACACACACATACACATACACATACAGATACACACGGCTCAGTTCTCCTCTGAACACACGCCAGGCTTCCTCGCTGGTGCCTCCGCCCTACTGGCCGTAAGGGCAAGCCCTGGCAGGTCGACCTGGCGATCTCACCGGGCTGGGCCTCGGGTTGCGGAACAAGACACGCATACCCACACTGCAGGTCATTTGATAAGCGCCCAGGAATTGGGCGGTTGGGGTTGGATTCTTACCCAACACATGCCCAGCCCTGCCCCATCGCCCCACCCCCCGCCCCGACCTGGCGATCCGGCAAGTCCGCCGCCAGCGCCACCACGTGCCGCATCGCCCGCTCCTCACTGAACAGCTCCAGGGGGGCGGAGGCCGGGCGGACGGGGGGAGACCAGTGCAGTCGCATCTCCATCAGGGGCAGCTGGCAGGGGGAGGAGGGGGGGAGGGGAGGGGGAGGAGGGATGCGGGGGGAGAGTGAAGGGGAATGAGCATCAAGGAAGTTTGCGGGGGCAAAACCTGGATACATGTTTCGTTGCATTAGTGGCCCGCGCGCGCGTGTGTGTTAAGTGGGGGTGGCGGTTAGAGGAGACAACACGGGCACTGAAGGTGCCGCTAAGCAGGGGGGGGGGCTGCGCAGATGACCAGGTGACAGAGCAAGGGCAGGGGGCTGCGGAAAGGGATGAGCGATGGTTGGGAAGGTGGCCGCAAGTGGACTGTCTTGCGCAACAGACTGTACATGTACAGGATGGGTTTTCTCTCTGTGAGATGGTATCGGGCCCGGGCAGTCCGCAAGCCAGCCACCTCGTCACTGCAGTAACATTGACATTGTGCTTGACTTGTTGTCGATCGACACCAGTTGTCGTCACGGCGGCTTGGACTCAACTTCTGCGCCGCATTTCGAAACACGCACTGAGAGTTGCTTACCATTAACCCATAAAAAATCAAAAAGCCGAGGGCGAGAAGTCGTGGGTTCGCCCATTGGACGATGGGTTTATCGTCAGCTTTGTCACTTCCGACCTTTTTCCCTCCGTCGAGGGCGGCCTTTCCTTCAGACATTTCAAGCTCTCTGTGACCACGACGTTAGGTACCCTATAAGGAAAACTGCGCACTCCGAAGCAAAACGATCTTGCTGTCAGCAAGGCATTTTAAGATATCAGTTGACTAAGGATCTACAGTTTCGCACAAAGAAGAGCTCTTCCTAAAGAACTTTATCCGATTTGCGAGTAGCGAAATGATCAGTGCAAGTCCGTGCCATTCCCGCTAATTTTGCCGTAAGCATGACCACCACAAACCGACACTGTTTGCACGCAGCCACACGCCTTGCAAGACACCGCCACTTGGATCTCGCTTTTACATTTTGACATATATGTCGTTCAAGCGCGATAGAACGCCGGTAGCCCTTCTCCATGTCGACACAAACGTGACCGTACCATTCGCCCCGCAAACCAAAGCACGTCCTTAATTCAAGGTTACCGCTTCATCCTGATGCGGAGGGCTGCCCTGCCCCCTTTTTTGCACCTCCGGGGAACCATCCTGACTTCGCCACGAACGACCTGCGTTTGGCGGCACCCGACAGCGATTGGCGGCACCCGACAGCCCAACCGATCCGCAAACCACCATAACGATAACCACAACCACAACAACCACCGGTAACGTTCGACGCACACTCACATTTACTTCCGTCGCCTACATCGCCTGTTACGCTGGACTTGGCTTCTCGCGGCCCAGTTATCTTTCACACATACACACACACACACACATGTGTGCCGTGTCCGCAACCCCCCAAGAGCCCCTGGCCTCCCCAGTGCGGCCCCGCTAACGTGACCCAGGTTCCCGCGCAGCACCGCGATCCCCCCCGCGGGTGCCGGTCGCACCCCCCAGCAGCGCCGCCACCTTCCCGCCCGCGGTCATCGCCCCCCAGCGGACCGCCTCCACCGCTCCGTGCAGCACCCGCCGCGTCAGCTCTCGCTGCGCCATCCCGATCGCGTCCCCCCGAGGGTCCCCCGGGGCCCCGGCCTGGGCCTGCCGCAGCGTGTACTGCGTCTCGTACACACGACGGGCCAGGTACGGCACCAACCGTGCGGGGTCGCCGAAGGGACACAGCTTGTGGACCCTGCGGCGTGTGGGGATGGGGATGGGGGCTTTTGGGGGCTTGGGGGTTTGGGGTTGGGGCGCTGGCAATCCTCCGGTCAACAAGTTACACTGCCCCTCACCCTCCCTTCTTTTTCCTTCCTCACCCGCCCTCGGGTGCTTCATCCCCTCCCCTGCCCTCAGGTGGTCCATCCCCCCACCTGCGGCCACGGCCCCTCCACCCCCCCCCTCCTCCCGGGTCGCTCACTTGTAGCCGTGGTGCCCTAGCGAGAAGCTCAGGTCGTCGGCCAGCCCCAGCAGCTGACCGAAGTACACGGGCGCGGCCGCTGGCTCCAGCCCCCGCCGCGCCATCAGCGCTGCCGTCGCGGCGACACTGCCCCGGTGGTGGCTGCCCACCATCACCTCCGCCCGGCCCTCCGCCACCGCGCCCATCACCAGCTCCAGGCAGGCCGCCAAGGAGGCGTGGGTCGCGTCAGCGCTGTCGAACAGCGCCGGAGGCGTGACTGGCTGGGCCGGGCGGGGTGACGGTGGTGGTGGCGGTGGTGGTGATGGTGGTGGTGGTGATGGTGGCGGTGGGTGCTCTGTCCAGCTGCGCTCCAGGTGCATGTAGGCGCCGCTGACCTGGAGGGGGCGGCGCAGGGGAGGCGGAGGACGGAGGAGCCGCGGGCGTGGGCGTCCTGGGCGTGGGGTCGGTGCGGCGGGGAAGCGAGATGCGGTGCGGTGCGGTGCGGTGCGGTGCGGTGCGGTGCGGTGCGGTGCGGTGCGGTGCGGCGCGGCGCGGCGCGGCGCGGCGCGGCGCGGTGCGGTGCGGCGCGGCGCGGCGCGGTGCGGTGCGGTGCGGTGCGGTGCGGTGCGGTACGGCGCGGTGCAGTGCGGTGCGGTGCGGTGCGGTGCGGTGCGGTGCGGCGCGGTGCGGTGCGGTGCGCGCACGCGGCGTGGCTGCGCAGGTGCAGGCGCGTTGCCCGGCAGCGGATGGCACCCTGCGAAAGATCATCGGGGGAAGACACACACGGTGCGGTACGGTACGGTCTGATGCAGTACGGTACGGCAAACGGCCTACACACGATACACCCGCGGCGTGTCGCGTGGCGGCGCGCGTCGCTGCTCACCAGGTTGGCCCCCAGGGTGTAGCCATCCCTCCGGGCCGTCTGAAGATCAGCCGCCAGTCGGGACTGGGTGTCCGTCAGATAGCCCTGGTAGGTCAGGAACACGACCGCGCCCGCCCCCTCCAACCCGGGGGCCCCCTGACCCGCGGGTCGGTCGGCGGCGGCGTCCGACTCCGCCCCCTCGCCGCCGCTGCTGTGCGGCTGGGGCGGTGCCGGGGTGCTGCTGAGCTCCGGCCGCGCCGCGGCGAACACCGCGGCGGCGTCAGCGCCGGCGCCGGCGGCGCCCCTGGGCGGCTCCTCCTGGCCACTGTGATTGCTGGTGCCCCGCCCGTGCCTGTTGTGCCGCCGCATCAGGTGGTGGGCGATGTGCTCCAGGGCGGGCCGCTGGGGGCTCAACTCCGCGTCGATGATGAGCTTGACGCCCTGCACCGTCGTACACGGTCGTACATGGTCGTACATGGAGGCTCGTGACAAGGGTGTGTGGCGGGTGGGGGTCGGGTGGATGACCCACGGGTCCACTGCAGGTACCATCATCACTTCATCAGTAGTGGATGGGGATCGCGCGTCCCTGGACCCTGGCCCTGCCCGCCCCGACCCGCCCCCCCAGGAAAAACACACGACACCCCCCCCCCCAGGAAAAACACACGACACCCACCCCCCCCAGGAAAAACACACGACACCCACCCCCCAGGAAAAACACACGACACCCACCCCCCAGGAAAAACACACGACACCCACCCCCCCCAGGAAAAACACACGACACCGGGGCGTCATGCACGGACACGATGAAACCCTGCATCCACCCCGTACCTTGTCGGCGGCGCGCTCCGCCAGCGCCTCCACCCGGTGCACCAGCAGGTCCACCAGGTGCAGCCGCCGCGCCCCCGGCTCCGCGCCTCCGCCTCCGCCGCCTCCGCCGCCAACGCCGTCTCCGCCACGTCCGCCGTTGCGGGCCGTCTCCAGGTCGGCCGCCGCCGCCATCAGCCCCCTCAGGTCCTGTCGCCGCATCCAGCCCTCGTAGGGCCCCAGGGGCCCGCTCTCCTCCAGCGCCCACCCGGCGGCGTCGCCCTCCACTGCCGGTCCCGCTGCGGCCCCGCCTGCGCCTGGCCCTGCACCCGCGCCTCCGCCCTCGCCGCAGCCGCCGCCGCCGCCGGCCCCATCACGAGAGCCGCATGACGGCCGTCGAGGATGCGGCGGCGGAGCGGGCGGCGGCTCGATGCCCCGGCGCCGCAGGCACTCGTCGACGGCGGCGGCGCCTCCGCCGGCGCCGCTGACGGCCGCCACGTCCCGGTTTCGGAGCGCCGCCGCCACGGCGGCCATCGCCGCCGACACCCGGTCCAGCAGATCAACGTCGTCAGCCCCGCCGGCGCTCGCGATACCGCCGCTGGCGGCGGGAGCCTCGGCGGCGGCGCTGCCGCCCGCCAGGGCGCTCAGTTTGACGACGGCGAAGTTCTGTCCGGGCAGCGTCGCCGCCGTATCGATGGACGCCAGGAAGCCCCTGAGGTGCATCAGGCTGTCGTCGCCCGGCGCTGCGGGCTGCTGCGCCTCCATCCTGTCCGTGACACGGAAAGGCGCCCCAGCAGCAGCAGCAGCAGCAGCAGCAGTGGCCTGAGGTGCCGGTGGTGGCGGCTGCGACGGCGGCGGCGGCTGACGGCGGCAGCTGACGGAGCCCACTGCAGCGGCGGCGGGCGTGCAGCGCAGCGGCCCCACCCACGGGGCGGCCCCTCCCTCCCCCTGCCCCGGCGGCTGCCCCTCCTCCGCAAAGTCCATGATGGCCCCCACACCGTTGGCCCGGAGGCGGTTCATGCGGGACCACACGTCGGACGGCTGGTGGCCGATGCAGAAGTGGCGGAACAGCAAGCCGCGCAAACCCTCCTGCAGGCCCAGGCCAAACCCGCCGAGGGGTGTAGCTGCGGCGGCGCCGCCGCCGCCACTGAGCAGCCGGTCAATGTGCCGTACAAAATACGGCACGGAGCACAGGCGGAGCACGAGCAGCGTGCGCAGCAGCTCCTCGGTTGACAGGTGTTCGTAGATGACCCGTGGGTCCTGGGGTGCGGGCAGGAGGGCGCGCGCAGGGTTGCTGCAGGTCACCTGGGCCGCAGCCTGGGTGCATCCGGCCGCCGCCAGACGATGATACCCCCACCCCTGCCTGCCTGCTGCCGCTACCCCAACGCCCAACGCCCACCCCCCTGCCCCTACCCACTATTCTTAAACGCCTGCCAAGAGCCTTCTCTCCCCTGGGTTGTGCATGCAGCCGGGGAGTTGACAGTCCAGGCCCCAGGGACCGACCTTAAGTGTTTCTCCCGGTGTCATCACAGGCAGGCAGGCAGTCAGGCGGGCGGGTTCCACCCACTACGGTGAGCCAGCGGAGGACCCAGCGGAGGTCCGAGCGGGGGCCAGTGGGGCCAGTGACGCAGTGCGCGTGCCCCCGGGTGGCAGCGGGTCACCCCGGGGGAAAGGGTGCGGCGCTCACATCAAAGTCCAGCGGGGGGCGCGTGTCCCGGTCCCGGAGGGCGGTGGCGGCGCCCGGCGGCTGGGCGGCCGCGGGGCGCGGGGACGCGAGGCGGCCGGGTCGGGGGCCGGAGGGGGCCCAGAGGTTGCCGGGGTGCGGGCGGGCGGTCGACGGACGATGCGGACCCGCTGGAGCCGGACCCGGTCTTCCGGGCGTGTATGTGCGCTTGAGCGAGGAGGAGGAGGAGGAGATGGGGGTTCTCGAGGGACGAGGTCCCGACGGGCGGATGAAGGCACCGAGGAGGCGCGCGGAGGGACGGGCAACGACGGCGTACATGGCCTTGGTGACCAAAAATGGTAACAAACCTCAATCTGTGGTAACAAGCTTCAATTTTGCATTCGGAACTACGGGAGGCTCCAGGTGCAGACCCGCGGTTCAGATTGACCTTGGGGAACGCATTCTACAGAGGGGCGACCTGAATGGTTTCGTGGGTCTCTGGTGCACGTGCAACAAAAGTAAGACAGGGGAGGAAACGCAGTTGCGGATTTCAGTTCAAAGCGGATCATAGGACAAACGGACCCCGTCACCAGTGCTTGCCCATGCCGTACCATGCCTGACATTGTTTCAGCACCCGTGTGCAGCACCTGTGAAAATCTTAAACAATTGGATATATCTCAGGAGGTTTGGTGACAGAGGCAAGCCATTTCCAACTGCCAAGGTTGTCATTGCCAGGTGTCGGCATGCGACGGCCTCGGTCGGATTCGTCGACGAGATCCTCCACTGAATACACATTCAGACGCGGAAGATCCTCGACAACACGATACGAATTGTTTGGCTCAACACCCTCTCCGCAATTCATCATGATCGATTAACCATTCAGTCCCTTAGCATCGGTTCCATCAGTTACAGATTTATAGTATGCATGTTATTTGGTTGAGTGATCCAAATGTGATCGGTTGCTTGTGCTTTGGTCTGTACCGTTCAGTTTCCAACGAACCCCTTAACGTACGACATTTGTCAAGGCACAGACCCGTCTGCAGCTCGTCGTGCTTACACAACTTTCGAAGCAATAACCACTAATCGTGATTTGACTGCTCTTCAATTTATCTTACTTTATGGTTTGATGTCATCAGACGGCGGGGCTTACTCTACCTCCTTGGTTTACCGTATGACCATAATACCCTACACACTACCCGTTATAACCTCTCTGAACGTCAGCTGATGTGTTCTTTCCGAACGTGGACCTCTGCCTTTCACTTGAACTTCGACAGTAGTAAAGCAGCATTATGACGACTTGTGGAGCACGTTGGTTTACGGTGCTGTTGTTAGGTGTACATTTAAGTTGCAGGCTTTGCTCCTCGAGCTCCTGTCAGGACATCCTCAAATCCATATCGCCAACGGCGAATGAGAAATGGATTGACGCGGACTCTGGGGTGTGCACAAAGACTAGATGCAGGCTCAATTATACAGACTGTCTTGGTTCACCTGGGTTTCCAAAGCCGTTTGGAACGCAGCAGGGCCCGCCCCAGACGGAAGACATGGTGGGTCTGGTGATGATCGCGCTTCAGGATGCATCCTAAATTGCAGATACAATAACACGTCTTTTTAAGTAGTTTGGGACTCAAAATTTCAATGTCATTCAATTGCCGCTACCTTGCTCTTCTAGTGACCTTCGTTCATGTGACCTTCACTTGGGCTGCACGCAGGTCCTCGTCTTCAGTGACGAGTTCAACAGCAGGTGGAGGGACTTTGGGCCCGGCAAGGACGCGCGCTGGCAGGCCCTCGACCTGCTGTACGTGAACGACGACGCGGCCGTCTTCCGGCAGAGCGCTGTGCGAGTGCGCGGCGGCTCAGCCATCATCACAGCTTCCAAAACGACCAGCAACGGACCCTTCAGCGCACCCTGGGGCGACCAGCCCGCGTCCGCGCCGTACACGAGCGGGATGCTGCAGGGCTGGAACAAGTTCTGTTTCACGGGTGCGTTTTGTGGCGCGGGAAGACGGATGACGCGGGGTCCGCGCCAGGGGGTCCGCGTGCTGACGGCCGCTGCGGGCCTGCTGTCCTGCCTCCGCAGCAGCTATGCAAACGGCAGTTGTGTCAGTTGCGCAGTCAGCCCTGGTGGCAAGGTTTCCGGGCCTTTCACCTCACCCCACCTGCCACCTCCTCTCCCCACCTGCCATCCCCTCCCCCTCCCCCCCCACACACACGCCCCCCCACACGCAGGCGGCTACCTGGAGGCCCGCATCAAGCTGCCCGGAGACGACCAGCACGGGGGGCTGTGGCCCGCAGGTGCGACCCTACTCGGGGGACCCGGGGGGCCCCCCTGGAGGGAGGCACTGTCCTGATGGGGCGCTGCACTGCCCACTGGGACCTTGGAACGCCGGACGTACGGCACACACTCTTGCGCCTCCCGCCACCCATGCTCCCGCCGCCCCGCCCGCCCTTTCCCCACACAGTGTTCACGCTGGGGAACCTGGGCCGAGCCGGATACATGCGCAGTACGAACGGTGAGCGGGGGTGTGGGTGTGGGTGTGGGTGTGGGTGTGGGTGTGGGTGTGGGTGTGGGTGTGGGTGTGGGTGTGGGTGTGGGTGTGGGTGTGCGGATGGGGGGCTGGACGAGTCGCTGTCCGATGGGGATCAGATCAGGGACCCGTGGGTCCCCCTGGACCCGTGGGTCAGGGGGGGCATAAGCGCTGCCTCGCGTGTGTGGGCATGTGGCGCCCGCCCATACCTGTCGTGAGTCCTTCTGCCGTACCTTGTTGCCGTACCAGGCCTGTGGCCCTGGAGCTACGACACGTGCGACTCCAACGCGCTGAACAAAAAGAACTGGACGGACCACGACGGCCAACGCATCAACCGGTGCAACAGCACGAAAGGTGCGTGTCCCGGATCCTGTCTGCACCTCTGTCGCCTCTGTCGCCTCAGCTCAGTTGAAGCAGTGAAACCACAAATGAGCCACTACAGTGCAGTCCAGTCCAGCCCAGTCCGGTCTGCAACACACACTTGGGTTTGCTGTAATCACGTGTGAGCGGGGGCCCTCCCACATCCCCCTCCGCGAGAACCGAAGCTCCCCTCCCCTGCACCACATCTCCACCTCAACCCACCCCGCATGCTCAGCCCGGGGTGAGGGCGTGGGCGACCCACACCCAAAACCCAATACCCACCCACCCAATACCCACCCACACGGGGACCCATCAGGCCGCGGCGCATCAGAGATCGACCTGCTGGAGGTGGGCGTGTGGGAGTCCTCCAAACCGGAGCTTTCCACCAGCTTCCAGGTGGCCCCGGTGCTGCCGCTGGGGGTGCACTGGCTGGACCAGCCGGGGGGCGTCTTCTACCCCACCTACGGCACCGAGCTGCACAGGTGGGCGGCCAGCGGGGACGGGGAGGGACGGGGAGGGGCGGGGGATAGGGGTTGAGGAGGGGAGGTGAGCTGTGGCTTTGTCGTGCGTTCGGTAGGTCCACCGTTGGTATTCACCGTCCAACCGCCAACTGCCGGCGCCCGCCCCATCCTGCCCCCATCTCCCTGCAGCGCCCCCAACGGCTGGGCGGGTATCAACTCGTACATGGAGGACTTTGGTAACGGCACCTCGCGGTTCCGACCCCGACCCGGCAGCAAACTGGCGGACGCCATGTCGGCTACGCACCGCCTCAACTCCTCTTTCTTCAACGAATTTTTCGTTTACGGTTTCGACTGGAAACCTCGAAAGTACATCAGGTACGGCATGTCGTATCCCACCGCATCGCATCCCCCCAGCCCTGTCTGCACCACCGGGTGCTCGACACAGTGTACGGCTGTACGGTTTGTACGGCTTGTACGCGATCCGACCGGTGTCGGCCATGTGACCGTGTCGCACGGTCGATGCCCTCTGGTGGATGATGCCGTACCTGGCACGTAACTGTCAACCGTTAACCGAACATGTGCCTGCCTGCCCCCCTCAATCCCCCTCAACCCCCCTCAGGTGGTACATAAACGACATCCTAATTTACGGTGGGTTCAGTCGGTGTGCGTGTGTGTTGGGGTGGGGAGCCTTGCGTTGCGGCCTGGACTGCCAGGGTTTTGGGGTCTGGGGATTGGGGTTTTGAGGTCTCGGGACTGGGGGTTTGGGGATTAGGGGTTTCAGGCTTGGGGTCTTCGGAGAGTTGTGGGGTGTCTCAACGCAGTGCCCCTGACCCTGACCCTGACCCTGACCCTGACCCTGACCCTGACCCTGACCCTGCCCGGTCAGCCCAGCCCCTCTTGACCCGCCCGACACCTCCGCACCCCCCTGGACCCCCTGGACTCCCCCGGCCCCGGCCCCGGCCCCGGCCCCGGCCCCCTGTACGGTACCTCCCCAGAGCTCAACCAGAACGCCTTGGCGGCGGTCACCAACGGCAACAACGAGAGTGTGGGTGAGCGCCTCATCCCGGTGGACCCGCAGTACATCAACATCAACGTGGCCATGAGCAACTCCTTCGCCGCCATCGACCCCAACCTGCCGCTGCCGGCGGAGATGCTGGTGAGGGAGGGGGGAATGTTGCGGGTGCACGGCACCGCGCCGGGTCGGGTCGAGGGCTTGCGGGGGGAGGGGGGCCGGGTTGGAGAATCTTGCGGTTTTGACAAATAGGGGGTTGGAGAGGAGCGGGGTGGCTGGGTGCCGGCAAAAACCCCGGGGTGGGGGGACGGCGAGGGAGGGTGGTGGCGCAGTTACATGAGTTGCTGCACACCATACCTGGTCGAGGAATAGGGCCCGGGGGGGAGTCGGGGGCCCGCTCATGAGCCGGGTCTTGTGCGGTTCGGTCACATCACTGGTCCTTTCTACATGTTTCCGTACGAAGCGCCTTCTGTCCTCCTCTCTCTGTCATTCTCCCCCTCTTCCCCCACCCCCCACAGGTGGACTACATCCGGGTGTATCAGCAGAGGGACGAGATCAACGTGGGGTGCGACACGCCGGACTTCCCCTCGCAGGTGGTTGGGCGGTTGGGGGTTGGGTGGTTGGGTGGCCGGGCGGTGGGTCGCGGGGCTGCTGCTGGCACAGCAAGCACTGCCAACTTTGGTTTGAGGGCAGATCGCCAGGCGCCACCCCCAGGCGCCACCCCGAGGCGCCACCCCCAGGCGCCACCCCCAGGCGCCACCCCGAGGCGCCACCCCCAGGCGCCACCCCCAGGCGCCTGGTGCCCCAACCGGCGAAGCCGGTGACGGTATTCCTTCCACGCCGCTGGCCACGTCATCCGATCACCCGGCGGGTCACACACACGCACACACACACGCACACACGCATACACATGCGGCCAACAGGAGATGGAGCCGCCTTGCAGCTGTCAACCCCGCTAACTCCCAGTACCCAGGTTCGGCCTCCCTTCCCTCCCCTCCTTATACCGCCTCCTCCTAACCTCCGCCGCCTCCACCGCCCTCCCCCCAACCCAGGCTTACATTGACGCCCACCTGAGCGACTACAAAATCAATCTGGCGGGTTGGGACGACTTCGTCGGGAACAGCAGCGTCATGGGACCCACCATGCAGGCGCCGCCGGTGGGTACGGTCATACTGTACGACGATGTCGTACTGTAAGGCATGCGTGCTGTTATCATCACTGGTGGCGGGTAGCCGATGGAGGCGAGCAAGCTGGACCATGCCGGGGTCTGTCCGTTGGGACTGCCTCCCTCCCTACCAATTTCCTATACCCTCCCTAGAGGCACACTGTATTCAATGTGCCCACGGCGTGTGAGAGACTTTGCGTACACACGCCCGTCATGACTGCCAAGTGGTGGCGTCAGCCCGCACTACCCATTTAGACCCAACCGCCCAACCGCCAACTACGGCAACGTACCTAATGACGTCATGTCGTACTCATGCACGCAGCCCGACTACACGGTGGTCATCGTGGCCGTAACCGTGTCCGTGACAGTGACGTGCGTGCTGCGTGTCGTACTGGGGATCTGGCTGTGGCGGCGCTGGCGACGGCGGGCCGAGGCGGAGGCGGCGGCGGCGCGGGACCCGGAGGCGGCGGAGCGGTGGCGGCGTGAGGACGAGGAGCGGCGGCAACGAGAGGAGGCACTCGGCAGGCGGCGATGGTGGGTCCGGGTGTGGCTGCTCATATGGCGCGGCTCCCCTGGACTCCTACCCAGGCACGCCCTGGCGCCGCGGCCGAATGTCGTACAAGTCGTACCGTTGCCGCAGTCGTCAGATGGGCCGCAGCAGCAGCAGCCGCAGTCTGGGAAACAGCTGTTGGTTCATCCGGAGGTACAGCGGCGGCAGCAGTCGCAGCAGCAGGAAGGTCAGCTGCACCTGCCGGGCCAGATGCAGGGCCAGGGTCAGGGTCAGGGTCAGGGTCAGGGGCGAGAGGAGGACGGTCTGGCGCCGGAGCCGCTGCCGTCCGTGGACCCCTTGGAGCAGAAGAAGCAGGTGCTGGAGCGGCAGAAGATGCAGCTCGAGCAGCAGCTGCAGCAGCTGCAGCGGCTGCAGCAACTCCACCAAGCGCAGCAGCAGCCGCAGCCGCAGCTGCTGCAGCAAGCCCCCCAGCCGCCCGACTCATCGGTGCAGCGGCCGAGCGCTCCAGGGGTGGTCGGGGGCCAAGGACAGACCCCGGCGGCGCTGCCAACCCGGGGCAGCACGCCCTCGCGGACCCCGCCGCGGACCCCGCCGCGCACGCCGCAGCGACGGCCGGCGGCGCAGGAGCAGGAGGGGGAGGATGAAGAGCGGCAGCGACAGCAGCGGGAGCAGCAGCGGCGGCAACGTGAGGAGGCGGAGGTGCGGGAGCAGCAGCAGCAGCGGCTGCAGGAACTGCGGAGACTGCAACATCAGCAACAGCAGCAGCAGCAGCAGGAAGGTGGTGGTGCTGGTGCTGGTGCTGGCGCTGGCGCTGGTGTGGTTCAGGGCATGCCCCGGCCCCGCACACCGCTGTCACCGTCGACGGACCAGCCGCTGTCACCGCCAGCACTGCCGCCGCAGTCGCCGTCGCGGTCGCCATCGCTGCAGCCGCAGCACCAACAGCGGCAGCAGCAGCCGCGACAGCTTTCGCCTCAACCGGAGAAGTTTGAGGAGGAGGGGGACCTGGAGCTGTTGGAGGAGATACCGCTGCTGGATGCCGCCGCCGCGCTGTCGCCGGAGGAGCAGCTGCAGCGGCTGCTGCAGCAGCAGCAACAGCTCCAGCAGGAGCTGCAGCAACTGGAGGATGAGGAGGTGGAGGGGGACGTGGGGTTACAGGGGCGGGCGCTACAGCCACCGCAGCGGTGAGGGGGTTGCCGTGGTGAACCGTGGTGAACCGCGGGGCGATGTCGGCCACTTGGTACGGCAGGTCAGGCAGGTCAGTTGCGGTCAACCGACACCCCCTGCGCCGTGCCGATCGGGCCTCCCGTCCGGGCGCCGCAGGGGGAAGGGGGGAATGCGGCGGTTGGGAGGCGGAGGAGCTCCGAGCGGAGGTGTGGTGTGGGCGGGCGGCAAGATAGGGCAGACGGGCGGCAGAGGATGTGGCAGGCGGGTGCGGTGGGGCGGAGCGCGTCTGATGGGGCTGTGCGGGGAGGGCGGAGGGGCGGAGGAGCGCATGCGCGTTGCGGACAGCGTGACGTGGGCGGGCGGCCGGGTGGGCGGGCGATAGCCGGGTTGTTTGTGTCTGAACTCTGAAGATTCATGCTAAGACATTGTTGTCATGAAGAGGAGGAAACATAGGGTCTGGACTCGAGACGGTGGACCGACTGCCGCACACCGGGGGCTCCCGGGCGGGCGGCCTGATGGGGGCCGGAAGGCGTGCCCCGACTGCGCGTACCGTATGTGATGATGATTGCAGGAAGTGCGTGACCTTATTGATATGGTGCATATGCGTGGGCGTGGGCGTGACTGCATATATCCCTGCACTGCATACCTAACATTGCTTACCTACATTGCTTATTGGACGGTGCGGAGCTCAGTGACGGTTGTTGCCTGCGCGGTTGTTCACTGGGCTGAGCTGCGTGATAAGTGCGGCTGTAGCTCTGTACGGCATTCATTGCCTTCGCGGCGTCGGCGGGGCGGGGGTCCGCCGCCATGCAAGCGCAGGAGTCCGCTTCGCAGCGACAGACAATCGGACAGTTCGGGAAAGAACGGACAGAAAGAACGGACAGAAGAAAGCGAGACAGGCGGGCAGGCAGGCAGGCAGGCGGGCGGGCGGGCGGGCGGGCGGGAGGGCGGGCGGGCGGCGCATAGGGCCCTTGAACGAGAGGGGGGAGCGGAAGAGGCGCCCGGGCACGGGAGGATTTTGGCGCGGCACGGGGCGATGCGATCCTTCATTCCGGCTATGGGTGCGAATCGCCGTACAGAGTGAGTTGTACAGTGACCGTTAGCGATCAACCGAACTAACCCTATATCCGACAGCGCGCGGTGACCTCCGCTCCCCCTGGTACATATACACGGGGAGCACGTGCCTACACACATGCCTGCACGTGTCCCACGTGCTCAATAATGTCGCGGTGAGCTCTGTCGTCTTGCTGTATGGGTGATTGATCTTGAATTGTACATAGCGCATAGCGTGATACAGGTGTCCGTATCCGTGCACTCCTCGGCCCCCTGTGGCACTGGGTTGAGTGAGACACCCGCGACCCGCCCCGTGGCTCTGTGCCCGTGTGTATGTGTATGTATGTGTGTGGGGGGAGGGGACTTGAAACATTCGAAATGGAATTGGGGCGGCTGGCTTTGTGAAGCGGTACCGGCCGACCGGCGGGCGTCCTCCTCCTCCTCCGCTGTAGGGGTCCTGGAGTGGTCTGAGATCGGCTGACATAACCTTGCATCAGCGCTTTTCGTGTAGGTAGGGTAGGCCCCGGGCCGCAACACGCGGGGCGGCTGCTTGTTTCCCAACGGGTGCCCGCTGTGAGCTTAGGGGCAGCGCGGGGCTTGGGGGGTTGTGCGGGATGGTGGCGGAGGGAGGCGCTGCAGCACTGCTGAGGTGTCGAGCAGCAGCCCCGGCGGCGGCAACGGCGGCTGTGGCTGCGGCGGCAGGCTGCTGCTGCTGCTGCTGCGGCGGCGGCGGCCGCTGCTGCAGCTGCTGCTGCGGCTGCGGCGGCGGCGGCGGCGGCTGTGGCGGCTGCGGCGGCTGCGGCTGCGGCTGCGGCTGCAGCAAGGGGACGTCGGGGTCTGCAGTCCAGAGGCGCGAGGGGTGGGGGGTCACGAGGTGGAGCCATGCGTGGGGCCGGACCCCGCCCGCGAGGGGCTGAAGGGCTAAAGGCGGTGGCGCACACCCGCCATCCCTGGATTACATCTTGTTGAAGGACCGGAGAGAAGTTCCAGTGTGGGGCCCATCCCCGCGCTGCGAGACCCTCCCCTGGCCTGTCTCATGTTTCCCGAGGCCCAAGCCCTGCTAGATGAGACTCTCATCTGCCAAACGGCCGGGCAGGATTGCCGAGGGGGCAGGGGGGGGCCAGGGGGGAGCGGAGCACAGCCGCAGCCACACGACCACATCTCAGTCTGAGCCGCCGCCAGGGGCCGGAGCGCGCCCGCCAGGAGGTCGGAACCCAACCGACCGACCAACGGACCAACCTAACCAACCTAACCGACCAACCGACAGCCGCAACTCCGCTGCAGCCGGCCCCTCGCCGCACTCCCACTGCCCACATGCACCCCCTGCCAACGCCCTCGCATCACCGTGCAAGCTCTGCCTATACCTGTGAAGAAACTCCGTCACTCAGCTGCCGCGGTATTTATCTTTGTTATTATTGCTGTGGGCCCGCATGCGCTCCAAGAGCCAGCCGGGTCCCAGGCTCATGGTTTGCAGCATGGTCATGGATGTTACAGCGGACCCCGCGGGTCATCGGTGACAGCCATCGGCGACAGCCGACGCTTCCTCACCATACACTGCATGAACGAACTTGCGCCACCATGGCGCACCGGACAGGCTCCACAAGTGCACCGAAACATTCCCCGGGCCCACTCCCCGGGCCCACACTACCAGGGAACCATGCTCGTGAACTGAGGAAATTGACACAACAGCATCGAATGCCGGCCCCCACCCCGCCAAGTTTCTCGGCAGGTGTTGCGTTTTCCGGGAGACGCAATCCTGGCGCGCTGGTAACCTGGTGTGTTGGCCGGTGTGGCTGCATAACCCCAATCCCCCACCCCGGGTGGTGGTGGAGGGTCGCGCAGTCCTCGGTTGGTTGGTAGGGGATGGATGAGATGAGGCGCCTGCGAGCTACCGTATATCTGGGCCCGTTGGAACACCCGGTCGGGGGCATGGGTCCACCTTAAAACGGTTGCATCAAGAACGTGCATTCAGTGCATTCAAAAGTGCTGTTCCCTAGGGACACGGTGTCTAACGCCCCTGCGTTCTGAGCTCAGGAAGCCGCGTGTCTCCTCCCGGGATGCGGTTCCTTGAAGCGCGGGAACCAATCAATTGGGGCGCCGCCTTGCGGCGAGAGCCCTAGCCATACACAAACGCCACAAGGCCCCCCCCCCACCGGAAGCCGGAACTGGCGCGTGTTGGCGGGACCGCGTGAGTGAACAGGACTGGGCCGCACCACCTGCACGTGATGATATCGGCGAGATCCCGCACTACGCAACTACTACATCACGAACGACATGAAACACACACCAGCACACCGCAGCTTGGAGCTTATAGCTTTCAACGGTGGACACAGCACCGCCGTCCGCACCCCCGCATCCCCCCCTCTGCGGACGGGTTCTCTTACGGGAATGCTGCAGACAGCGCCCCTCCATCCGGGGCACTGCTTCGAGGCATGTTCCGGTTTCCGTGTGAGGGGGTGGTGGTGGTGGGGTGGTGGTGGTGGTGGTGGTGGTGGTGGTGGTGGTGGTGGTGGTGGTGGTGGTGGTGGTGGTGGTGGTGGTGGTGGTGGTGGTGGTGGTGGTGGTGGTGGTGGGTGGTGGTGGTGGTGGTGGTGGTGGTGGTGGTGGGGGTGGTGGTGGTGGTGGTGGCGGTGGTGGTGGTGGTGGTGGTGGTGCATGTCAGGGGGAAGCACAGCAAGACGCCCGCACCCACGCCGAGGGTAAAGCCCTCGCCATCTGCCGTCTGCCGTCGCCGTCGCACTCAAGAAAGCACACACGCACACAGACATACACACACACAGTTTTACACACACACACACACAGTTTGCCACACACACACACATATCCGCGCACACCAGCCCCACCCTCCCCTCCATCCGCGCCCGCATACACATACACACCCGGCGTTTCACTGAAGTACTCACACGGGGCTCGGGCGCTAGCTGTACGGCATCTGAGTCTGAATACCGTTGGCAAGCACGAGACACCAAAACTGACCCTCAGGGCCAGCAGGGGTATTTCCTGGCGCCAACGACCTTTGGCAAAACCCTAAAACCCTAAAACCCTACACCCCTCCCTGTCGTCATTACGAATGTATTTGCCCCCGGCACAGCCCCGCCCCCCTGCTCGCAACACGGGGCCTCCGTCCAAACCCATTCTGCCAACTCCGGCCCGCAAACAATCGCAATGCCGCTTGTTCACGTCCACACCCGCAACCGTACACACGTCCACAACGCACTGACGTCCATGATGCTGCCACCGTATCGGGGATCAAACGGAACGATCCCTCCTACCTTCACAACATGTCATCTCCCCCTCCCCGCTTGGGGTAGGTACGGGGGGACGCAAAGCATGACTGCCTGCCTGCCAGTGCGTCTAGATAAGAACCCCCCACCCCCGCCCGACCCAGACCAGTGCGTGTTGGGGCCCCCGCCAGTGAGCGAGAACCCCCTCCTCCTCCGCCCGGGGCGTAGGGACCGGCCTCGAGAGTCACTCCTTCCTTCCAGCGCCTGCGACAACATGCTAGCCGACGGGCTGTGCACACCTACGCATCCGAGAGCTGCCCGCTTCCAACGATATGGCCCGTCCGTCACCCACGTACGCCCCAGCACATCAGTGAACGCCCATCCGGCCGCTTGGGGAGGGGGAATCGCCGCGTGTTGTTGATTTCTTATCTTGGTCATACCTTCTTAAAGACCCTCGGACAAACACAACACCCTCTCCACCATCGATGAAGGCGCCTTCCCGCCCCCCGGGATTCATCGTCGCCGACTCGCCTTGCAACCCCCCAACGCCCCATATGCTGCAAGCCCCCGCGTCCATCCTTCAATTTTTTCCATTTGTGTGTTTTGCTTGCAAAACAAAAAAAACAAATTGCTCCACGCCACGCCAAGGGAACCCATCAGCGGTTGAGCACCCACGCCAGTCGGTACGCGCACTATCCACAAAAAAACGTTTCTTCTTTGTTTCGGCGCGGGTATCTAGCGCGCAATAAAAGAAACAGGCCCGTCCACATTCGGGTCTGGCACGCCACAATAACTTCATAATTTCCGCGCAGTGCACATCCTTATTCGTCGCAGTGCAACACATTTGAGATATGCGCAGCGCGGACCGTTTGCGCATCGTACGGCGCCGTACCGTACCGTACATGGCAATCTCATCGGGACAACACCGGGACGGCGGCGTGCCTCCAGCGAATCGCCTTTTTCTTTGCCTTAGTGGGTTCCTGAAAGCCATTCTCTCATCAGAATGCGCATTTGCCGTACGACATTATTATATGTACGACATTCAGCGCGCCAAGGTCTGATGCCCGACAGCAGCAACCGACACAGCCCTAAAAGGTGTCGCGGCCGAGAGGGCAAGAAAAAACCTAAAACGGGCCGCAATACACATATTTCCATCAAATCTTCAAATCCAAACCGCTACAACCGCAACGTGGCGCAAAATGGCGGGAAACCGCACGCGTAAGACGGCCCACTCCGTGCCTGCTTGCACAGCAACAACACCCATCAGCAACAACACCAACACCAAAAGCTGAGACAGCAAGTACATGCGACCAAGCAGCTACAGCTGCCAAACGGGCCTTGCAAGGTCCGTCCGTCCGGCATCCCCGTCGAAGGCCACATACTGCCCGGGAGGGCAAAGGGAGGGGCGGAACGGGACGGGGCTCCACCCACCAACCCGAGCGCACTCCCGCTTTCACCCAACCCGACCCGATCTGACCCGGAGAGTGCTCTCACGGCCCCCGGTGTCCCCCTTGCAGCCCTACCCCACTTGAGGCCCCGCGGCCCCAACCGAGGACTTCCAACCTCCATACCCTTACATGTCGCACCCGCCAGAACAACAGCAAGAAACCAAAGCATAGAGATGTGACCCAGCGCATACCGCAACCCAGCAGATACAACCGGTGCAGATACAACAAACCAGGCTCAGCAGATAGGCTCAGCAGGTATAACCCGGCAGATACAACTTGCTGAGATATGAAAACAGACTTGCGACCCACAGAGCCGACAGATATGAACACTTGACGACGCACCGAGCGAGTCCGGCTCGTAGCGCTGATGCTGCCCGTGTACGGTACGGGTACGGGAATGTACGTCGGGCGCGCATCCGTACATGCGGATCGCGATTGGGGTGTCTGATGGCGACGACGATGGCGACGACAATGGCGATGAATACCTAATGTGGCCTCAACGGGCTCAGACTGGCGAGAGGCGACTGGCGCCGGGGCTCGGACTGGTCGTCCGCGAGGAGGCATGTACGGGTGAGGGTGCGGGTGCGGAGTGGGGGTTGGGGGAGGGGGGAGCTGAGGGAGTTCGCGCCGCGCGGCGGCCGCCCTGCCCCTTCCCTGCCCTCCCTTCCCCGCCCCTGAGGTATCCCAAGGGTCCCGGATGCGCCGCCGGACCTCCGCACAGTCCCGATCTCTTATCCGCATCAGTTTGGCACGGGCCCCCCCGTCCCCGAAGCCCCCCCGACCGCACCACAGCACGACACACCTCGCAACGAATGATCAGAGGTCGTTTGATATCATCGTATATCTTTTATTATAACATCATTAGGAAGTTTTATCAACCATCATGGAACAAACCACAACACTAGGGTGATGACGGCAACGGTGACGGCAATGTGAACCATTGTGGCTGAGGGTGATGGAAGGCGTTGCGGGCTGCCGTTGCCGTTGCCGCTGCCGCTGCCGCGGCTCCCCTGGCTGGGTGGGTGGAGCGCGACGCCTCGCGGCGCCACGTCATACACATACTCAAAACCCACACAAACACACACCAACCCACACGCGTGCATGAATGTCGTACGATGAAAGAACCACACTTTGGTCATCCAGGATGCATTCTTCCACGAACCCCCTCGACGGCCCTAACACCGCAGTCAACAGGGGGTGCGCCGCCGCCGCCGCCGCCGCCGCCGGGAGGGGAGGGAGGGGCAGGGGGGGCGGGAGGTTACTGCGACGTCCGCAACGGCGGCGGCGACGGCGGCGGTGACGCCGCCGCCAGATCCTCCTCCGGGCCATCTCCGAAGGTGTCCAGCACCGGGACTGGATCCGAACCCATGAGCGGCACCGGAAGGGGCATCGACACAGCCCGCCGCTGCTCGTCCAACTGCTCGTCCTGCGCGTCCACCGCCAGCCGCGTCCTGTACGGCATCGCCTGCGGGGCCGTCGCGGATTGCTTCCGCGGCGGTGCCGCCGGCGCGGCCACCACCGCTGCCGCCGCCGCTGCCGCCGCCGCCGCCGCCGCTGCCAGTGGCGGCGGCGGCGGCGACGTCGACACCGCCGCCGCCGTCGATGTCGGAGCCGTCTCGTAGGATGGCGCCTGCGGCTGCTGACGGAATGACACATCGTCGTAAGCCCAGACACCGCGAGGCCCCGGCGCGGATGCGGCCACAGCCGCGGAGGATGGCCCCGGCGACACCGGCCCCGCAGCTGAGTACGGCATTGCCGGCGGCAGCGTCGGCGGCATGTACGGCGGCAGGTACGGCTCCATCCAGAACGTGTTCATCTGGCCCTTGCCCTTGACCTCCACCGCCTCCCGCCGCCGCCACACCACAGCGCCGGGCGGCATGTACGGCGCCGCCAGCCGCTGCGTCTCCTCGCTGACGTGGATCGCCCCCGGGGACCCCGTGCTTTCCATTCGGGAGGCCACGTTCTGAGGGGCCGGGGCGAGGGGCCGGGGTGGGCAGGCCAGGCTAATGGCAGAGCAGGGCAGGGCAGGGGCTTGGGCGAAGCACGTCGAAGGGAGTGGGGGGTACATCAGTGCAGATCAGGAGACGTACAGCAGTACGGATCCGGGTACCGGACGAGCGCGGGATCCAGCGACTTGTGCGCTCAAGGCAGCGGGGTTGCGGCTCAGGGTGGCTGGAAACGACATCAGTGGCGGGATGTGTCTGATGTGTTGACCCACGGGTCGCTCGCGCCCTCGCCGAAAAGCAACACCCCTTCCGTCCATCACAGGCAGAGCGGAACGGTACGGTACGGCATGTCGCACGACACTGCATGCTGCTGCTGCCCATACGACGTGCTGACGGCAAGGTGACACGACGGTACGATATTGTACGGCACCCACCACGGTGTCTCCGAAGACCGAGTACTGCCGCCGCATGCGGCCCACCACGCCGCTGACGACGGGGCCGCTGTGGATGCCCACACGCAGCCGCAGAGGTCGGCCGTCACAGGGGTCTAGCACCTGGGGAGGTGGGGAGGTGCGCGGAGGAGGGGAGGTGGGGAGCGGGAGAACGCGAGGGGGGGGGGAGGGGGAGGCAGGGCGGCAGGGGAGGGAGCGAGGCGGGGGAGGGTGTTGGACAGCAAGACGGCTACCTCGAAGGGGTCCCGGAAATCAGCGAGAGCCACCACCGCCGACCCGCGGGTCAGTGTCGCCAACCCCCGGGTCAGTGCCGCCGACCCGCGGGTCAGTGCCGCGGACCCTGGGGACGGCGCGCCTCTCACGGAGCCCTTCACTCCATCCCTCCCTCCGCCCACACCTTACCCACCCCTCCTCCCTCCTCCCGCCCCCCTCCCCCAACCCCGAGGGTTCGGAACCCCCGCTGTCTCAACAGACCCCGACTTCCACCCCACCCTCTCACACATCTACCTACTAAACTCAAACATGCATTCGCATTCTTACATCGCCCTACGCTCCACCACGTCTGGAGTCTCCTCCCTTTCGCCCCCCAGTTCCCCCCAGTTCCCCCCAGTTCCCCGCCCCCCCTGCCCACCTGCGCCGCCTCCCTCAAACACGCCAGCGCGAAGAGGCAGGCGGTGGCCGCATGCGCGGGGTCGTCCGCCAACAGTCCCGTGGCCACCATGTAGGCGTCGCCGATGATCTGGACCTTGTACACGGGCGGGGGCGGGGAGGAGGAGGAGGCGACGGAGGACGCGGAGCCGGCCGGGGCCAGGGACGGCCCGGGCGCGGCCGCGGGCTGCAGCGACCCGTGGGTCGGGGGGTGCAGGTGCTGCCAGGAGGCGCACAGCGCGTCGAGCCGAGAGTAGAGCGCGTTCAGCATCTCCATCACTGCCACCGCGGGAACCTGTCGAGGTAGGGGTAGGGGTAGGGGTAGGGGTAGGGGTATAGGGTGGTGGGCATATGTCTTCGTACAACCCGAGGGAGGGAAAGGGTTGACGGGGCGAGGGGTGAGCAAGGCGAGGGGGGCTACCGGGAGGGGTAGGTGGGCGAGGATGGCTTCAGCGGAGGGGCGCGGAGGGAGGGCGGAGCTGTGCCAGCTGCGCGCCTTCCCGGAGGAGGTCAGTGGGCGCCTTGTCCATTGGTTTCGTATGGAGAGGTAAAGACGTATGCCCCGTATGTGTGTTTAACAAGAAGCCACACCCATAACCGCCCAGGTCAGGATACTTACCAAAACCTGCGATTTACTTACCATTGACAATACTAAAGACAAATATGGCAGGCAAGCCCCGTATGTGTGTGTGTGTGTGTGAGAGAGAGTATGTGTGCCATGTACGGCGCTGGTGGGAGCGCAGCGGGGGGAGACGCGGGTTCCGACCTCGCCCACCCCATCCGCCACCCGCCCAATCACGCCACCCACCCACCCGATTGCTGATCTGCGTGAAGCCGCAGATGTCGGCGAAGAGGACGCTGACGTTTGGGTGCCACTCCGCGTACGGCAGATCTCGACCCAGGGAGCCGCAGCCGGCCCCCAGGAGGCCGCCGCCGCCGCCGCCGCCGCTGTAAATGCTGTTGCCGCTGTGGCCCGCCAGTACGGCACCACCCGGGACGCTCATCTGGCCGCCGCCGCCGCTGGCACCCCCGCCGACGGTGGGGGTGCCCGCATCGGATCCAGTGCCGTACATGAATCCAGTGGAGGCCCGATGAATCCTGCCCACGGGTTGAACCACACACACACACTCTCAGTGTGGCTCAGTTATCTTTTTACGCGCTCTCTCTCTCTCTCTCTCTCACACTCGTCTCTCTGCTGTCATGTACTCCCGTTCTGTACGGCATGTACGGCGTGTATGACATGTGGATCCACTGCCACTCCACACAACAGTCCCCCCGCCACCTACCTTCGAGAGCGGGGCAGAGTCGACGGCCCGGCCAGCCCTTCGCCCGTGGACGTCAGCGACATCCGCGGCCCGCCTCCGCCGCCTCCGCCGCCTCCGCCGCCCTGCGGCCGACCCGGGGCTGCGGACCCCGACGCCAGCGTCATCAGGTTGCCGTACGACAACGTCGCCGGCAGAGAAGCCGCCAACGGCGCGCCGCTGGCGTGGCCGTCGACGAAGCTGATCCCGCTGCCGTGCCTCGTGATCGGCGGCGGCGGCGGCGCCATCGCCCCGCCCGCTGCTGCCGCCGCCGCCGCCGCCGCCGCCGCCGCGGTTGCCGATTCGGTCACTGAGGCCGAGGCCGTGGAGGCTTCCGAGGGTCGTTTCCGAAACAGCAAGGACTGCAATTGAGGGAAGGCGGCGGGGTCCTGCGGCTCTGAAATGCCGTCCATGGCATTGAGGGAGTTTCGGAGCAGCAGCGATCGGCCCGTGCCGTACGGGCCGTACCCGTACGGCGCTGTGTGTCGTACTGGTGACGGTTGCTGATACTGCTGCAGGTACGGCTCCAGCCCCCTGGGGGCTGGTGGGGGATGTAGGGCGGTGACGTAGGGCCCGGGGGGAGGGGTTGGATCCCGGGCGGAGGAGGTGGAGGGGCCGGAGGAGCCGAGGAGGGGCAGGGGCGAGGAGGAGCGGCCTCCAGGGGAGGACAGCCGCGGGGCCGCCGCCGTGGCGGGATCGGGTGCGAAGGTCCATCCTTGCAGCGGCGGCACGCCGGGCGGCGGCGGCGGCGCCGCCGCCGCCGCCGAAGGGCCCCACCCCGCGCCTCCGGCCGCCGCGCCGCCATGGCCGCTGTGACCCCGGAAGGGGAGGGGGCGCGGCGGCGGTGACAGAGACGCCGCCGCCGCGACGGCGTCCACGCCTTGGGCACTGTCGTACACGCCGTACATTAGTGAGATCGCCGACGCATGATGGACTCCGTGCGGGTGGGGGAGGGAGTGGGAGTAGGAGTTGGAACGCGAGTGGGACAGGCGGTGCTGTGGGGCGCCGGGCCGCGCACAGGCAGGCGCGCCTTCCGCCGCCGCCGCCGCCATTGTCGACGACGACCTTCGCAGCTCCAGGGCAGGCATGCAGTCGTCGTCGTACATCCCAGGCTCGTAGCCGTCGCAGCAGCACAAGGAGGAATGAGAGCCGAGGGGGGAGGGAAGGCTGAGGGGCGACTGCTGGGGGTGAGGGTGATGGAGGTGATGGGGGTGGGGGTAGGGGTGACGAAGGTGGGCAGCCGCCGTCGCGGCAAGCTGCGGCGCCAGGTGCTGCGGCGCCAGGTGCTGCGGCGCCAGGTGCTGCGACGGCGGAGGCGGAGGCGGAGGTATAGGCGCCATCGGCGACGTCCCGTACAGGATGCTCCCGACGACGCCGCCGGCAACGCAGCCGGCTGCGCGCAGCAGCGCCGCCGCGCTTGGGGGACCATTTTTGTCATGCTCGTCCCTGCCCTTCGACTGCGACTTGCCGTACTGGACGTTGGCCGTTAGCTCTGCCTTGGTGCTGCTGCTCTGTCGGCCCAGACCGTCCACGAAACCGCCTCTGGCGCCGCCGCCGCTGCACCTGTCGTCACCGCTGCGGCCGCTGCCGCCGCCTCCTCCTCCGAGTGTGAACAGCTCAGCAATGGACGTCTTGACCTTGCGTAGACGGAAGCGGAAGCCCTTGCCCTCCACCTGAACCTCGTCAGGTCGTTCATCCGGCAAACCAGCGGCGGCGGCGGCGGCGGCGGCCGCGGCGGAAGGAACGACGGCGACGGAAGGAACGACGGCGGCGGAAGGAACGACGGCGGCAGAAGGAACGACGGCGGCGGAAGGAACGACCGCGGCAGAAGGAACGGCGGCGTCAGCGGCGGCGCCACAGGTCACTGCAACCGGGATGCCGACTGGCTTTGCGGCGGCGGCGGCGATGGCGTCGACAATCGATGCGACTGTGGGGCCGCCGCCGCCGCCGCCGCAGCCGCAGCCGCAGCCGCAGCCACCGCCGCAGCCACCGCCGCCGCAGCCGCCGCAGCCGCGGCCCCGAGGGCACGCTGCCACGACTGCAGCGGCGCCGCCAGGGACGGGGGCGTGTGTCCGCCACATCGCGTCGATGCCGGCGCCGGCGGTCGGTCGTACGACGGTTTCGGAGGCAGTGGAGCTGTTCGATGTTCCGTCGGAGGAGCTGCCGTCGCTGACTCTCGATGAAACGGACTCCAGCGCGTCGGCGTAGGTGGAGGCGTTAGCCGCGATGCTGATGCTACCGACAAAAAGGGCAGTAGCATCCTGGCTACATGCTGCGGCTGCTGCTGCTGCTACATCCGCTGGTATTCTCATCAGGCGCCCACCATCGCTGTCCGCGGCATCGACCCACACATCACGACGTGCCGTACCGTCCGCGGCCGCCGCCGCCATGCCACAGTCGCGGACGGTGACTGCCGCAGCCGGTGGCGCCCGCAGCTCACTGCAACCCGAATCCATCTCGAGCCCCTGTACGACAGACATGTCGTACGGCGCCGGCGCGGCCTGGGGTTGCACCCGTGCGCGTGTGGGGATGGGGGTGGTGTTGCTGCTGCGGCTGCTGCCGTCGCCTCCCTGCGGCGGTGATGCCGGGGCCGAGTCCGGCGGCGAGGGCTGACGGACCGTTCTGTACAGCAGGCCCCAACCCTGAGGAGACCTGTCCCCTGAGCCCCCGCGTGATTCCAAGATCCGAGGCTGTAGCAGCGGCGGCGAGAGCGGATGCGGCTCGCTTTCCGGCGGCTGTAGCTGCAGCTGCACCTGCAACTGTGACTGCAACTGCGGGTGTGATTGCAACTGCCGCGACGGCGGCGGCGGCGGCGGCACCTCCCACGCACCCGGCCGCGCCAACGGCACTTGTCCGGTCTCCAAACCGGCGCCGGTGACGCCGCCCTCATTCTCGTCATCCCAACTGTAGCAGCTGTAGCAACTGCGGGAGGTGCTGCCGCTGGCGGCGCCGGCCCTGCAGAGCGTCACCACCGGCGGCACCGTCAGCATGCCCGACAGCGTCGGCATGAGGCCGCTGCCGCCGCCGCCACCCACGCCGCCGCTGCCGCCGCCGCCGCCGCCCGCAGCGCTGCCGCTGCCGGCGCCCATGCTCCAAGTTCCACTGCCGGTCCCGCCGCCGCCGCCGCTACCCGTCCAGGAGTCCTGGCGGCTGAACACCGCGAGCGATGCGGCCACGGTGGCGGCGCCCGCCATTCCCGCCGACTCGCCGCCCGGCACCGCCGGGCTCGTCGCGGCTCTCGTCCGAGTGTACGGACGCGGCGACGACCGCGACCGCGGCGGCGGCGGCGGCGGCGCCGCCGCCGCCGCCGCCGCCGCGCGCGCCATCAGCGACTCCCAGGAGGGTATCGCGGTCGGGCACGGCGCCCCCGCCGCGGGGTCCAGCAGCGGCGGATGGCCGTACTGCTGTGGCGGCGGCGACCATCGCTCCCGGGGGGGCACCGACACCACGTCGGCATCTCCCTCCGGCTGCTCACCGCCGGTCTCGCCTTGCCGAGTTGGAATGACGTCACGGCGGTTAATGACCGGCTCCGAGGACGCCATCACATACCGCTGCGAGGCGCCGGATGGCTGCGGCGCACGGCCGTCACTGACCCACGGGTCGCTCCCGTCGGCGCCCGGGGGTGCGTCCGGACGCATTCCCCTGTCACCGCTGACAATCGCCGCGGCTTCGCACCGCCGACCTCTCACCTCCCCAGGCGGACGCGCCACCCTCTCCTCTTCCACCGCCTCCCCCTCCCCCTCCGACACGTCCCCGCCACCCACCCTGACCCCGCCGAGCAAGTGGTGACACACATCTCGTGCGCGCAACGCGATGCCCTCTTGCACCCCTTCCACTTCACGGTCCAGATCCAGATCCAGATCCTGCTTATCCGCCTCACTCCGACGTACAAACGGCGATTCCAACAGGACCCCATCCATCAAAGCCTCTACCGCCTCTACCGCCGAGGGTCCCGGCGGCGCTCCGGAACCACCGCCGCCGCCGCCGCCATCACCGCCCTCACGACCGGTGCCGCTCTCAGTGGCAGCAGTACCCGAATCGGCGCCGCGAGATGGTGACGGTGAAGAGGCGACGGCGGATTTGGCGGCGGGGCCCCAGGCCCAGTGCCCGTCGACATCCTCGGCGGGTTCACAGCCGGGGCCGTCGCCCCGGCACCGCCACGAGACGGGCCCGAACCAAGTCGAGTTCGGCTCCGTCGAGTTCTTCGCCATGGCAAGGGTGACCTGCACCCCAGCCGCGCGGGCCAACGCCGCTGCTCCCTCTTCCCCACCCTGATCCTGCTGCTGCTGTGGTAGTAGCTGTGGGGCTGCTCCTCCTGCCGCGGTCGTCTGCGCCTCCAGTCGCGCCTTCGGGTCCGTGTCCGCCGCTGCGGCCTCGGGCGGCGGCGGCGGCGCCGCCGCCGACCCGCGGGTCGGTGTAGCGTTCGCCGGCGTCGTCGCCTCCTTGCGCTCCGGAACCAACCCCATGGTCCTCACAGACTGCAGCGGATCCTGTTGCGGTGGTGGCTGCTGCGGTGGTGGCTGCTCCTCCTCCTCCTGCTCCTCCCCCAGCAGCAGCCGCGCCGTCCCCTCCTGTCGTACCACTGACCCCCGCAGCGCCAGAGTGAAGGGCGCCAGCTGGTCCGCCCCCGCCGTCACCGACCGGATAGGGCCCCCCGCTGGCCAGGGCCGCAGATAGCCGCCCTCGCCCTGCACCCGCCCCTGCCCCTGCCCCTGCCCCTGCCCCTGCTCTTCTCCCACCTCGCCGCGCATGGGTGGCTCCGCAGCAGCCGGGGTCAGCAAGGTCGGCGGCATCGAGATGCAGGACCGCAGCTTCTGGGCCCCCACCAGCCCCCCGGGCGGCACACACAGCGCGGCGGGATCGTCGTCGTTGTCGCAGCAGCCCAGGCTCACTTCCGCAGTGCCCTCGCAGTCCGACCCCTCGGCGGCGCCGCCAGCCGCCTCCGCCGGAGAAGCCACCGGGGCCGCCACCGCGTCGGCGGCAGCGGCGCCGCGGCCGCCGCCGTCAGCGCACTCCGTCGCGTTGTCCTCCCCAGACGGCACCCAGACGGCGTCGCAGCGGCTGCACCGGCCCAAACCATCGCCACGGCCGCCGCCGCCGCCGCCACAGCCGCCGCCACAGCCGCCACAGCCGCCGCCGCCACAGCCGCAGCCGCACCGCCCGTTGCCGCCCCGTGGATCCTTCCCGCTCAGCGCCGGCAGTAGCACGCTGTTGTCACCCAGCGACAAGTCCGACGGAAAGGAAGGCGTCGCCTGAGGCGCTGCCCCGGGCGGCGTGCCTGGGCCCGCCTCCGAAGCGGCCGGCAGCGGCTCCTGCGGCGGCGGCGGCTGCGGCGAAGGCGGCGCGGCCGCTTGATCATTCGCTGCCTCCCCTGGCGTCCAGTCGTACGTCGCTGTGTCGTTGTTAGGCCTTACGTCGTCGTGTCCTGCGCTGCCACGGCCAGTGGTGGACAACCAGGCGCGCACGGCCGCTGCCGTACCCGCGACGTCACCGTCGCCACCAGCGTCGCCTCCGGCGCCTGCCCCGTACAACGCATTCGTGGGGTAGCTGGTGCGGCCGTACGCGGGGCCGGCCTGCGGCTGTGGCCCCCCGCGGATGAGACAGCTGGCCGAGAAGGACCGCCGCCGCGCCGCCGCCGTGGTCGCCGCATCCGCCTCGGCGCTCGGCCGGGCGCCGCCGGCGCCGCGGGCGCCGCCGGCGCCGCGCTGCGCCGCCGCGGCCCAAGTGGATTCGATACAGTACGACAAGCGACAATCGTACGCAATTGTCGGCGAGTGGCATTGCTGCGCGTCTGGATCGACATCCAACCTGCCCCACTTCCGTCCATTATGAAGATGAAGCAGGTGGGGTATTCCGGTTGCGGCAAAGGTGGACCCCGCCCCGGCCTCTGCCCCGGCCCCGGCGGCGGCGGCGGCGGCGGCGGCGGGCGGCCAGTAACCGTTGCCGCTGGTGCCAACGGCTAGCGGCTCGGTGTAGGGGGAGTCATGGCGGATGGGCGACGACGGGGCTAGGAAGCCGGAGTCTGTTCGGTAGCCGGCGGAGACGCAGGTGGCGCCGCCATCGGAGGTCGCCGCGAAACTGAGGGCGTCCGCGAAGGCCTGTTGCCGCTGCTGCTGCTGCTGCTGCTGAAGCAGTAGCAGCTGTTGCTGGGAAAGCTCCGTGTCGTTAAGCAGCTCGTCCACGACGTGCCCGGGCAGCAGGTCGCGCAGCAGCTCCAGCGCCGCGTGCAGGCGGGAGAGGAGCGTGAGGTGCAGCGGGGGAGCGTGCTGCGGCGCGGTGCGCGGACCGCGGCGAGCCCGCCCGATGAGGTAGCCCACGAACAGTGCGATGCACGCCACCACCATTTGGTCAGGAGCAGGCAGGAGCGACGCAAGCCGCGGAGAGTTTTTTGAGGTGTCGGATAAAAATGAAAACCAGTTTTTTAAACCCATGGATGCTGTTATCTTCTGTAAATACACCAACGTAGTCGACGTTGATTTGGTGGTGGCGAAGATGCAGGATGCGGCCAGCGCTAAGGACGCGGCCAGAGATATCTTCGGAACACGATGAATGGACGACCAGCGCGTTGCGCATCGGGCCAGTTGTTGCGAAAAGCATTCTCGATTTGTCACCTTCAAGTAAATTCCCAATGCCAAAACAGCCAGTATCACGACAGCCACGAGATGCACCAGGCGCAAAGGCGCATAGTTGGAAGCGTAGACCAGCCATGAGACAAAGTATTGAAGGCTATGATACATATTTTCAACCATAGCGCAATGTGCTTCTACTTGGAGGCAAAGGGGGATACACGTCAGCTGCAAGCTGCAAACGCGTAAACCATCTGCCTCTGCCAAAACGTGAGCATTTTTGGCTACATGTCGAAATGTGCGCTCGACTACAACGCGCCAAGCACCTGCGTCTGAGGTAGGTCAGCGGTTGGTGAAAATCAAGTTGCGCTGGCAGCGAGCTGCTTCTGCTTGGCGTCAAATGATGAGGAAATGTTCCGTTGTTAAAATTTCGAATTGGTGTCTTTTCTTCCTCCGACACGTTTTGCAGTTTGCTGAGTTGCGCTTTTTACGACCAGATTACCTGGGAAGTTATCTGCACCTAACAATGTATGAAACCTCGTCTTGCAGCCAACATAGCTTTATTACCTGTTATAAGATTGTATTGTTCTATGACTAGGGCATCGAGAAACCGTCGGAGCTTGTGACCTACCTGGGTAGGTGCACCCGATGCAGTAATACGGGCAACACCGCACTGTACATTATGACGGCCTAAAATAGAATGTATTTCAGGCATTGTTCTTCGGGTTCAGGTTTGTGCGCCACATATCGACGTTGTTCACGTATGGCTGGTCTCGCCAACTGCTACAACAGGCAACGATACAAAGAAGGCGTTGTTTACGCAGAAATGATGGTGGTATTTGTACAGACGTTGTCCTAAATTATGCGTTTGCGGTAGTTGACACTCTGCCCGTGTCGCTCGTCAGAGCAGGTTTCGGTTTCTTGCTCCGCCAGAGATGGTTTAACTAGCAAGTTTAAATTCATGTAATATTACTGCACCTCGGTAAGGATGCAGAAATATAGTAATGTTTCGCGTCAGTGGCCCCGGTCGGGTTACGCTCTGGCTTGAGCTCAACGTGCTCAATGCCTTCAACGCGGACACAGCGGGCACAAAAAATGTAAAGGCAAGGAGTTTGGATCTGCATTAACTTGAAAGAAGGCCCCCCCACTTGCGGGCCCCCCATCGGTGGGGGGTGTGACAGCCTGGCACGCGCCTCCAAGGGCCAAGGATTTGCATTTCAGGGGAAGAAGTACACTACATTTCATAGGTTGGAACTTTGGCTGACATTTGTGTTTCTTTTCTAACTTGCTGTGGACCCGACGTGTCATCGGTGACCGCCTAAGCCTCCTCACCTGCCTCACCATATCACTGCAGAAACGGATCCGCGCCGCCGTGGCCCACCGGACATGCACCACAAGTGCAGCGAAGCACACCCCGCGCCTATCCTACCAGGTACCCACCCCGTCATCATGAGAAGTCATCGTCCGTTACACGAAAGGGTTACCTGCAAACACTGAACAGCTCTCTTCGTTCGGCAGGTCGGCCCTGGTCGGCCGGGTGCGGGCCGGCTACCGCGAAGCTATGGTCAGGCTTTATTTTACCAACAGCCTTACGATAAGCACCCAAAGTAGCTACATAACCCGAAAATCCATTCTTCATGCGCTCGCGGCCAACTTAACTGGCGCCGAGTGCCGTACAAATGCCAGAGGGCCCAACTCCTGTGAGTTCACAGAAAACCTTGGTGCCCTAGCGTTTCACTCAGAAACCCTAGAGTTTCCGGAGGTTCCCGGAGACCAGCCATAGCCCAGGGGAGTCAGCCGCCCGCGCGCCCCAGGCGCCTCTATCTGTCAAGACCAGCTGCCATCTTCGGCAGTTGCCCGGATTCGTAAGACGACGACGGGGGCTCGCGAGCCGCCATCGAGGGTCTATCCGGAATGCCATCCCGGGCCGAAAAACAACCCAGCCCCGTCTCCTCGCGAGGCTCTGTTCGGATTGCGTCATGTCGGGGGCGTCATCGATGCTGGCTGGCCAAACATGTGCATCCCTTTTGGGGTCCGCTGTAACGTTCGTTCATTCATTCATTCATGTGCATGGGCTGCGCCCGCAGGCTTAAGAGACGCGCAATCCTCAACCAAAGTGGACCGGAGTGGACTGGCTTTGGGGGCTCCGGGATTATTCGTGAGGTTGGCGAATCGCGGTGGCATCGTCACGGCAGCGGTAAAGTTTTTCATGCATCAGCCACGCAGCATCGGCCATACCGTATCCCAAATACATGTTCACATGTACCACCAGATTCCCCGACTGAGACCTAGAATGAAACAATGGCGTTTGCCAGGTCGACAACCGCCAATAGGACTCGTGTGGCGGCAATGCGCGCCCCGAGTTCCCAAACGTTCGTAGTCGCCTTCCATACCATCCGGCTGGGCAGGCCTCGCCACAAGCGGAAAACGTGAAGGGTCATCCGTCCTGTCCCGTGGCAATCTTTCGGCAACGCTGCAAGCCTGCCAAGCCGCTGCCAGGATTTCCAGTCACGTTGAGAACGTTTTAAAACAGGCAAGCCAAACAACAAGACGTGACAGCGTGCATTTTTCGGCGATGCAGCAGCAGGAAGACCGCGGGTGTCATGATGCTGCCGCGCGAGGGCCGGAGCAGGCCACCCTGCCGCGGTCTGCCGCTGCGGCGGCAACCGCCCCTGGCGGAGCTTCTCACCTCCCTGGCAGCGACCCAGCACTGGGCCCGAGCCTGCTGCGGCAGGCAGTGGCCGTCGCGCTGGTGGCTGCGAAGCGCCGCCGGCTGCAGGGGCAGCAGACCGCTGCCGCTGCTACCGCTGCTGCTGCTGCTGCTGCCGGCGGCGCGGGCGCGCGGAGCAATCAGCGCGACGACGCGGCCCTGTGGCGCGAGCGGGCAGAGCAGCTGGGCGCGGAGCTGCAGCGCGTCCGGGATGCCGCTGCGGCGCTGTGCGGTGCGGTGGGCGTCCGCGGGGGCGCGTCGGCGTCGGCGGTGCTGCCGCCCGGGGGGGATGCGGCGTCACGGCGGCCGGATGAGGGCGGCGGCGCCGCTGCCGGAGGGCCGTCCGGTGCGGGGCCGGCTGAGGCGCAGACTTCGGAGGGCCGCACCACGCTGCAGGCACTCTTGGGCGAGCTGCTGCAGCCGGCGGTCCTTCTATCGGACATTGGAAGCGCAACCCCAGGTGATCAATGTAAACGTGTGTTCGATGGGGGGGTTGTTGCCTGGTCAGGCCACGGCGCGCACCGGGGGCGGGGCTTTGCACGGGAAGCTGCCGTACATGCTGAGCAAAGCACATGGTGTGGGTGTGTGGCCTGCATCGGCCTGCAGCGGTGCGATTTGGACAGGTGCGGTTCCCGTGTGGCGTGTCGGCTGGGCGCGAGACCCGTGGGTCTGAGGCGCAGAGCGGCGGAGGCAGGACCCCTTGCAGGCCCCTGTCGCTGATGTACAGGGATTGCAGTTCTGTGACCCGTGGGTCGGTCAGGGCGTGGAACGGCGTGTCGGGTCATGGCGGCACCCTATCTTGCCGGGCATCGTCCCCTGATCCCCCTAATCAGTGCCAATAGCTGCGTGTGAGCACCGTTGCTGCGTGTGGGGGCTCTGTCCGTGGCTGTCCTGCGAGTGAATGAACCCATGGGTCACGCGGCCCTGTGGCGTGCTTCGTTGACTGATGCTCGTGCGTAGGCTTCTCCTGGTTCGATCAGAAGAAGCATCCGACCCTGGCGCTGCGCTGCGCTGCGCAGCGCGTGCTGACCTTTGGCCTCGTCCTGCTCACGTCCGCATGCGGCAAATCTTCGTGCATCATCCCGCGGGGGGGTCGTCTACTGGGAACGACACTGGCATTCTGTCCAGAGATCGGCGGTTCGAATCCCCGTCCCCTCACCGCCATGTGATTAGGCGGGTCTGGCGCGGTTTCCAGGAGAGGCAATCCTGGCGCGCTGGTAACCTGGTGTGGTGGCCGGTATGGCTGCGTGACCCCCCCGCGGGTGATGGAGGATGGGTGCGCAGTCCTTGGTAGGGGTTGATGAGACGAGGCACCTACGAGCTATCTGGGCCCGTTGGAACACCCGGTCGGGATACGGGTCCACCTTGTAACGGTTACATTACATCCCGCTTGGCTCTCGTTCCCCCAGCCATGGTCCCGGAGCCGCGTAGTGGGGACGGCGCCATCACTGCGGCTGGAGTAGCGGCGATGGAGCAGGAGCAGGCGATGCTTCGAAGCTTCCGAAGCAGCCTGGGTTCGGGCATCGGCGGTGCGGCCGCTGATGGGCGCCCCGCAGCGGGTCCTACCGAAGTGGCGGCGGCGGCGAAAGCTGCAGGCCTGTCCCGAGTGCTTGTTGCCGTACACTCCCTTGCGGAGCTGTCGGCATCCGCCTGCGCGGCCGATGCGGCGGGTTTCGGGGCGAGCACGGCAGTACCCGCAGCGCTGCACGCTGCAGCGCTACGGCAGGGCGGCACGCCACCGCATGCTGCCGTACTGATGTTCATTGAGGAGCTGCTGGTGGGGTCCAGCAGTGGTACGGCAGCCGTACTTGCACAGGACGTACGGCGCGCGTACTTGCGCCACGCGGTACAGTTGCTGGCGGCGGTGGTGCACAGCTTGGCCGCCAGGGCGTCATCAACCGCGGCCGCCACCGCCGCCGCCGCCGCCCATGTGAAGCCGGGTACGGCCGAGCCCTGCGCGGCGACAGATAATCGGGAGGCTGCAGCAGCGGCACCAGCTGCGTCTGTTTCAGCCTGCGGCACAGCAACGACTGTTGCTGCCGCCTCTGCCACCGCGGCGGCCGCCGCAGCTCGAGAGCAGTTGCTGACGGTGGTCGTAGATGTGAGCAGCTCCATCGACCGCCTCCTCACCACCGCATGCGCAGCACACGGCGGTGCCGGCGCCGCTGCCGCCGCCGCCGCCGCCGCTGCGTTCCAGGGCCTTTCGGAGCTGTTGGCGGTGCCGGCGCTAGGTCAGCACGTGCTGGTGTGTGCGGCGGAGAAGGTCCGAGACCTGGGTCAGCTGCTGGCGGCGGCGGAGGCGGCGCCGCAGCCGGCATCGGACGGGGCGTCTGTGCTGGCACGCCGGGCGGCAGCGGCGGCGGCTTTCAACCGCTCCCGGCCGCTGTTCGACATCCTGGTGGGGCCGTGGGCGTCGGCACCGGGGGAGCTAGCACGACCCGCGGGTCGCAGAGTGCGGTCGTCATGGGGACGTCATGGGATCAGGCTTGAGGGCATCAGTCGTCAATCAGCAGCCTTGTTAAGGGGCACGCGGGTCCGGCTGACCTTTGCTGCCCCCTGGGGTGCACCCATGCCAACCTGCGCCGCTGGGTTCTTCCTCCCCGCCGCAGGAGGACTGCAGAAGCAGATTGCCGGGCTGGTGCCGTCTCGTCACTGCGGCGCCCAAACCCACAGACATAGGGCCCGACTACTTGGCCAGTCACGTACAGGTGTGTGTGCCTGCCCGGAGGGCGCGAAATAAAATGGCTGTGTTTGCGGATCATGCCAACATTGCAGGAGCGGAATTAGGGGCGGAACTACGGGACACATTGCTGCTTCACGTTCTTTTACGGTACCTGCTGTACCGCAACCTTGCTCATGCAGCAGGGGTGCCATCGGTTTGCATGTTCATGTGCATGTATTACATCACATTCAGTCCCGCCGTTATCCCTGCGCCTTTAGTGCCTCCTATGTATTGAACTTCCGCACAGGCATTGTTGGCTGCACATGCCATTGCGGCTGCGAGCAGGGGCCCAACACATGCCGGCCAGTCGGCAGCCGGGCTGCTTCGCACTCTGTTCCCGCTTTACTGCATCGCTGTCCAGGAGAGCCTGGCGGGCACGGCGGCGGCGCTGATGTCGGTGGCCGCGGGAGGGCCTGACTTCGCTGGGTGTGACCTGGTCCCCGTCTGCCGCGCCCTCTGCGCCCGCATTAAGCAGACAGCGCTGCAGCCCACGTAAAGCGGGAATACGCGCGGAACATGCCACGGGATACTGGTGTAGGGCGTTGAGGCGCTCGATCTGCAGGCGTGTCGGTGGCAATGTTATTGCCCACCATGATCGGCAGGATGCGCTGTTCTGGATTGTGATGAACTTGAAGGTATGGTAGCAGTAATGCCGTGGCATAGAGTGTACGGATAAGAGTGCATGTGTGTGCCTGAACCCGAAATCTACTGCTTTTTCCTTTATTATGTGCATTAAGTAACGCGTTTGTAAAGCTGAATTACGCTTGCAAGAGCAAGGGGTCCAATGTGAACAGCTTATCACTGCCGAGACCGTTGCGTTAAAGCATAAGTTACTTCGCTTTTGCAATATTTCGTTAAGTTTGGTAAAATTGGGGCACGCTTTCGCATACATTTGCATGTTGCAGCAAGGGCAGATTAAAGTAGTTTAGAGGTAGAGTTTCCTGGAAACAAGAACCAGAAATTTTGTGATAACAATATACGCTTCAAAGATAATGCCAAAAGAAAAATAAGGAATACGGCAATGTACGAGCATTTTCAAGACAAGCACTTTCAATGGCGAAGACTGTCTGCCGAAAATACTGAGCTTCTATCTGCAGTTATCTAGGCATAGACATCCAATGAATTTGCTGATCACTATAGTACTCTGACATTTTTGTGTAGCTGAACAGCTAAGTACCTGGCTTAACCTTTACTTGTCTTTACTTTCGTTATTGTTTTATTCAATATAGCACGGCTAGGCTAGGAGATAGGACCGGTCTTTCGCACTCAAAGTTTGCATTTCGTAGGCGGGGCGTTTCGCCAGAGCCATGACGGAAGAGGAGGTTGACAAGCATATTCTGAAGAAGTATGAAATACAACAGAAGCTCGGCAAGGGGGTGAGCGTTAACTGTAGGACAGGGGCCGCCAAGCTTCTGTGGAAATAGCACTGCGCTGACCCCTGCGCCACGGTTTTCCAGGCCTATGGCGTCGTCTGGAAAGCCGTTGATCGCAAGACACGGGAGGTGGTCGCGTTGAAGAAAATTTTTGATGCCTTTCAAAACGCGACAGACGCGCAGGTGCGTCAGCTCAGCCGAGCGGCCGCTTGCACACGCGATTAACCTTATTTGCTGAAGTTCATCGGTCTGTTATCCTTATACAGCGCACCTTCCGAGAGGTCATGTTTCTCCAGGACCTGAACAACCATGACAATATCATCAGGTGCGCGAGGGTCACTGGCCCGCCGTGCACGATAGGTTCGGGATCGCCTGACATGATTATAACGGTACGCAGGTTGTTGAACGTGCTCAAAGCCGAAAACGACAGGGATCTGTACCTCGTATTCGAGTACATGGAGGTGCGGGGATACGAGTCACTTGGAACCTGCACGATTATTCCGTGATGACAAAGGAAAGGGATTAGCAGGAGGGGTGATGCGATCATATGACAGGCACAGGCACGCACCCTGGGAACAGGCTCTGCGTGTCAGTAATTCAGCAGGATGGCAACTCAGCGGTCGTCATCCTCCTTGGCTTCAACTGACCACGTTGACGTGAGCTCCCCTTTCTCGTTCCCGGTGCAACAGACGGATCTGCACGCTGTCATACGGGCGAACATCCTGGAGGAAGTGCACAAACAGTACATCATGTATCAGCTGTTCAAAGCTCTCAAGTACATGCACTCCGGGGAGCTGCTGCACCGCGACATCAAGGTGCGACGCTGCACGTCTGTAGACGACAACTGCCATGCTTTTGCGGAGGGCTATGTTGACGTGTGTCGGTGTGTGTCGCCCTCCCCGCCACTTGGGTCCGCAGCCTTCCAACTTGCTGCTCAACAGCGACTGCCAGGTCAAGCTCGCGGACTTTGGCCTGGCGCGCAGCGTCAGTCAGCTTAACGCAAGTGACGGCCAGAACCCCATTCTCACGGACTATGTGGCGACCCGGTGGTACCGTGCGCCTGAAATCCTGCTCGGATCGACAAAGTACACCTTCGGGGTGGACATGTGGTCCAGCGGTGCGTACGCAAGGGGCAGAAACTTGGGTTGCAACGTTGGGGATTCAGGCTCCGTAGATAAGGCCTGTCATGGACCGTTGTCGAATGGTCGCCGTACTCTGTTTTTTCCAGGTTGCATTCTGGGCGAGCTGTTGCTCGGAAAGCCCATCTTCCCGGGCACCTCCACCATGAACCAGCTGGACCGCATCGTGGAGTTCTGCGGCCGCCCAGCGCCAGCGGACGTGGAGGCCATTGACTCGCCGTTCGCAACCACCATGATGGACTCGTGCACCGTCACCGCTTCCCGCCGCTTGGCGGACGTGTTCCCCAACGCCAGCCCCGAGGCGGCTGACCTGCTTCGGTGGGTTGCGCGCCGTGTAGAATGCGTTGCCTTGTTTTCGGACTACTGTCTTTCATGTACGCAAAACCTGAATGGAAAAACGAAATGCGATGGTATGGCGCATCACTGCATGTCTTGGCTTTCTGCAGGAAGCTGCTGGTCTTCAACCCGCACAAACGGCTAACAGCGGAGCAGGCGTTGCGTCACCCCTACGTGGCGCAATTCCATAACACGGCGGATGAGCCTGTCTGCAATCGCATCATCGTGTTACCAATCTCGGACAACACGAAATATACGGTATCGGAATACAGGTGCGTGTTGAGCAGGTCGAAATCGTTCATAGTTCATAGTTTAGTTCGCGCAGACCTTCGCTGACCCACCTCGTTTCACAAAGAACACATTGCCATGACGTAACGGTGTGACCCGTCAGCGGCATATTTGCCTGGTCCCTCGAGGACCAAAAGCTGTACTAGGGCGTCGTATCAACAGCTGACTTGATCGGCCAACTATTTCCTGCCAGGGAGCGGCTTTACGGCGAGATCCTCAAAAAGAAGAAAGAGGTGGTGCGGCAAATGCGGGAGAGGGAAGCGCAGATGGCAGCGTCACGCGCGGCCTCCTCGACGCCCGTGCCGGGCAGCGGACCGCAGCAGGGCCACTCGTACGGCCGCAGCACGGCGGCTGGGGCGCGCGCCTCAGCGGACTCAGCCCCTGCCCGACGGAAGTCGATCGACAGCAATGCGGGCGCGGCAGCCGTGCGGGCCTCGGCGTCGAGCGCTCAGTACGGCAGCGGCGCAGTAAGACGATGAAGACGAGGTTCGCGTGTGTTACTGGGCCACGAGTTCAGCTGGATTTGAAAGTCAGATAGGGTTAGGTACATTGCCTTGATTATGATCTAGGTAGAATGGACGTTCCGGATCGCCGTATCATATGGTAGCCAGCCGGGTCTGCATCAGACCCTGAGCGCCGCCAATGCCTACATGTGAATTCCTTCCCGTGGCATAACAATATCACGCTCGTGCAGCATGCCATTGGGTGGGTTTGCATGCGTGAACTTCGGGGACGCCGCGCAACCCACGTGCCGCGCAGTTTGCGTCTGTTTCCTGAGTGCTTGTGATTGGGCGGAGGACCCTGAGGTTGGGGTGCGGCCTTTACGGTTGCCATCCCTTCTTGGATGATCTCTGAAATGGCGGGTGAAATGGAGATGCATTGACAATCTTTCACGTTTGGACTTCAGAACTTGAGCTTGTATCTCCCTACTGCGTGCGAGAGGTGTGCCTGGCGTCTGCCCTGACGGCGTCACCCACCATCATGGTGTAGATAAGACAGCGTTGCACAGCGACGCCGGCAAGGATTTGAACGCCTGTTCAGTTGACGCTGCCTCTGTGCTGTGGGGCTTACGTGCGTACGGACGATCGCACCGTGCGCCGGCGTTCTGTTCATGCCGAGGCAACGCGGTGATCGTCTGGCAACGTGTGCGGTGGCGGCGGAAGGATGCCCTAAGGTAGCTGGATGGCGTTTGTGCGTTGTATGGGTCTGGGTTTACAGCATTCCGCCAACCGTGGAGCGCAGCTCTTTCTCGCATGCTCCGAACATGGGGGTGGGGCCGCGTTTGAGTCGGGCTGCCTTTGAGACCGTGTCCTGAAGAGTGCAAGGAGAACCGGCCCATGTTTTACATTCGTATATCCAAAACATCGGTACAATAATCCATCCTATCATCATCCCTGTACATAGTATCATCAGCAAATGCCTTTGAGCCGTCAACGTAGGAGCAAAGGGGCACAAACCACACAGCCTACTGCAGCAGCCGATATCCATACTAGCAACCAGACTACAGGATTGCCCTAATGCATATTACATGCTTAATTCGACTTTGTCTTTGAAAGATTGAACTTTTTGCTTGGATGTGACGGGGTCCTCAGGCACGATGTCTCAGTGCATCCGCAGCCACCAGACTGTAGCATCTTGCATGTTGCGGAGGGTTCGGCATGTGCGCATCACTTGTGGTAGATCACAACTCCGCAGGTAAACAGTCAAATGCCGCTGCAAAGACGTCATTCCGTGACTGCTCAAAAGGCTACGGTACCGGTATTGCGTCCGTCCCCAACCGACACGCATATCAACCGTAAGAATACGCAATTTGGACTACGTCAAATGCAACACAGGCTGAAAAACAAGATGTAGCGTCAGAGTGCCTAACAAACCTGGCCTAGGACTATAGATACTCGAACAAAAAACAGCACGGGCTGCGACGGCGCAGAGAGCGACCACAGTCAGGCGCTCGAAACAACTTCGCCACCGCCGCCCAAATCAAAGCCGCCACCGACGTGAGTTCGCATTTCACGGCGCCGCGCGTCAGCATCCACCACCTCACAAAATGACAGACACGCCACCTATCCGCAATTGTGGGGATAATTGGGCAACGTGCCAAGAGGCCAATCATCAATCCGTGACGGCCATAAAGTTGTCATATTCATACTCCGCCCAGGACAGATTGCTTGGGAGGATAACCTACGCCAACTTCGTGACTGAATCGACAATGCTTGTCTGCGGACCGTGTCACCCAGCAGCCGAGGGTTCCGCGGCCCGCCATCTAGAATGTGTGTGTGTGTGTATGTGTGTGTGTACGTGAAGTTTCACACACACTCCTTTATGCAACATCATCGACGAAAACACAGCTGCGTTAACACCTCCGCGCAAAACTTTTCATAAATGTGTACAGCGCGCCTACCTCCACGCCCACTTCAAACCTAGGTTCAAAGCGCGATCATGTTTGGAACCCGACGGACGTCGCCGCGTGTCAGCCAAGCCTCTTGACAGCCAGGCCTCGTGTCAGCCAAGCTCGGTCGACAGCCAGGCCTCTTGACGTGGCGACCGAGGCCGCGTAACTCGGCCGCCCTCCCTCTCCAGAAACAAAAACCAGAAGACAGAACGACGCACACAACTCCCTCCTCTCATATGCGCTGGCATGATGTGCGTCTCCGAGCTGCCATCTCACCCTATCCTGTACGGCAATCCAAACTTCTCCCACGCCACCCTCTCCTGCGCCTTCTTCCTTCCCGCCGCCTCCTCACGGGGCTCTCCTCTCCAAAACAAACACACACACTCCACCCCAAACAGCTGCTATTCAGATCATCCGCAGCGCCCCATGAGTCCCCAGGGCAGTCAAGCAAACACAGCAGTCGTACAAAATATATATGACCTTGCGCGGGCGACATCCCCAAACCTGGGAAAGCCCAGGTTCGGGTCCGCCGCGAGGCAGGGCGTCGCAGCAGCCAACCGTCCCCAGAAAACTGTACCCGCTACTGCAACAAAACGACTGCGACGCGGGCGCCCCCATCGCTGTCAAGGGGCAACTACCACAGGATGACACGAGGCGACAGCCGCCTTGCGCCCTGGAGTCCCGTGTACATCCGGTCCTGGCATCTCAACCGCAGTGGCGCACTTGCTCGCTCGGCTTCCAGCACCGCATCACATCACATCGCATCGCACCGCATCTCCTGCTGCAGCGCGGCGCTCCAGACCGTGCGGCTGTTGGGTTCTAGCCCCGCGGCCGCCGGCAACGGGTAGACTGAAAGCGCGGCCGCCATGCCTCCAGTCACCTCCAACGGCCCCCCCCATTCCCTGTAACCAACACACCCGCCTGGCTGCATGGCTGGCTGGCTGCCTGCCCGAGTGGCAATACTGGCCCTGACCGCCCGCCGCATCTAAACCCCTCCGCATCAAATCCTGGCCCCTTGCCAGCCGCATCAATAACAGTGGCAACAACGCGCGGGACGTCAGCTAGCTAGATGCATCCTGCCGGCCAGCGCACCGCATGGACAAGCTGTAAGCCGCAAACGAATCCCAGTATCCCTCGCAGCGTCCGGATCTGGAGCCGGCCCCTGCCCCCAGTCCGCATCCATCCACAAACTCCAGGTCAGTAGGGCGTCGGGCGGAGGGGTAAAGGAAATTGGTAGACCCCCCCCATGTAGATGCTCACCTCCTCTACTCCTCCTCCTCCTCCTCCCAAGTGCCACCGATGAGACCAACTGGTCGGGCCACACGGAGGGCGCAGGGCAGCGCTGTGCGGCTCGACAGGAGGAGTCACGGAGGGCAACCACCACGTCAACCCACGGTGCACACACGCGCCCAGCGCAGCTGAGCCGGTGCTCGCACCGATGGCGGCGGCCGCAGCTGCAGCCGCAGAGAGAAGGACGCCCAGCCCCGAGCGATCAGGGCTGCAGCCATCTGCGGTCCGCCGCCTGTTCCTGCTCCTCCTGGCGAAGAAGCAAAGATAGACCCCGCACCCTATACCGTCCCAGCCGACCGCACCCCTGCCGTCATCCTAATGGGCTTCAGTCCCACCCATACTCCTCCCTCTGAATGCCCTTCAATAAAGGCGTGGTTGATTGCAGGGTCGGATAGGGGTCGGTTGGGTGCGAGCGGGGGCGCTGGATGGCGCCGCCGCCTGACAGCCCCTTCCGCCCTGCTGCCCTTCAAGCCCGCCGCAAAGGGTAAGACGCCGCCGCAGCCGTGGAGGGGACTGCTCCGGGCGGGTGGGAGGGAGCCGCTCTTGAGAGGACGGGTGGGCCCCGGGTGCGGTGGTCCATCGCCCGGGCGCCCTTCACTCCTCGCCGGATGCCGCGGCGGTGGCGGCCTCGACGTCGGATGCTGACGGCGCTGACTTGGCCGCGATGTTGTCCGTCCAGCCCACATGCTGCGCGATGCGGTTGTTGACCTGGCAACATCAGCACCGAGCAGCACCCAGCACAGGTAATCAGAAGCCGGGTCGGAAGCGGCGGGGCATAAAGGGTGACGACTGCCCAGATACACGGGTCGGGAGGGGCGGGCAGATCAAGGGGCATCCAGGCTGGCAGGTCGAGCGGCACCAGACGTGTCAGGATCAGCGCTCAGTACACGCACAGCCAAGCGACGACGCAACGGGATTGCCATCGTCAAGAAACGCTGGACAGTCAAAACGCTGTGCACGATAACGAGGTCACCCGCCAAGTCGTGCCATGGTATCCTTTGTTGTAACGCGCGCTGACGTGCTCAGCGCCCCGCCCCGGCCTGCATCGTAGTACAGTACCGTACAGTACAGTACCGTACCTCCATCGTGTTCATGTACGCGTTGAAGGCGTCCATGCGCGACTTGAACGACCCGCACACGGGCATGTCGCCGCTGTTGTCCGCTGCAGCGGAGGGGCGAGGGGAGCACAGCAAGCGGCAGCACGGGGGGCCAGCAACAAAGAGGGCCAACCGTTAGCCGCGCCCTGCCTGCCTCTCCCGACGTCCCGCCCGGAAAGATAAAACGCAGGGCCACCACCACCTGGGGTCTTGAGTTGCGCCTCACACCTGCACTCGTGCAGTGCGCAGGCCGCGCGATTCAGCCGCTCCCTCCCCCTCAGCCAGCCAGCCAGCCAGCCAACTCGCGTACCCCTACCAAGCTATACCCTGCCAAACTCTTAATGCGACCCACGGCTCCCTCGTCCCCGCCCCAGGTACCCACTGACCCCCCCCAAAACGACCCACCTCGGCCGGCGGGCATACGGGCGCCGTCCACATCTTCGGGCGTCGTGTCAGGAGCGTTTAGATACGAGACACCGGAGGGGAGGGGCGAGCGGCCAGCGGGGGAAGCCGGCGGAGGGGACGAGGGAGGGGGAGGCGTCAGCACCCGCGCCCGACAGAGAGACACACAAGGGCAGCACGGGTGAATGTACGGCAAGGAAGGCTGCGCCGCGCAGGCCATCATGAGCTCGACCTACCCGCCGCCGCGTAACGGACGGACCTCACCGCACGGACCGTCCGGCGGCCCGGGTCGCGACCTCACCGCACTGCGCCCCTGCCCGGAGGCCGGGTGTGCACAAACATCCGCTCACCCCGCTTGGTGGCAAGGGTTCGCCACCTCGCCGCCCTTACCAGTGCACGGTCATACTGCCCCCCGGGGCAATCCTAGTCCCCTAACTACGTCCAGGAGAGCCTGCTCCCCCCGGCCCCAGCCCCGGCCACCCGGGCCCCTCGGGCAGAGCTCACCCGCGTATCCCACGTAGGAGCTGCCGCGCTCCGCAAACGTCGCCTGATCGTGCGCAAAGTCACCTGCAGCCGCAAGGCGCCGCGCACGCAGCAGCGGCCGCGGCCGCGAGCAAGAGCAGACAGAGAGAGTCGTCAGGGTCAGGTCAGGCCAGGTCAGGTCAGCAGAGCCGCGGGACAGCCGTCCCGATACCCGGTTCGGGCCCCTGGCCACCCACCCACCCACCGTTCTTGGAGATGGGTCCCACCAGCTTCTTGATCAGGCCGTCCTTCAGCGAGTAGACCTGCGGGCGGGGAAGCGGCGCCGAGACGGTCAAGGCGGCACAGCGCAGCCCTGAATCCGAATGCAGGCAGGCAGCAGACATGCTTGGAAGGATGAAGCTGACCGGCAGAGACCCCCTATCCGCGTTCAGGCCCGCCTCTGTGGGCGCCTCTGGGGCAATCCTTCTAACTCTCGCTGCCGTCTGCGTTCCCATCAGTCTGATCAACAACTTGTTCGAGGGGGCAGCCACCATCACCAACACCATCACGATCACCATCACCAACACCATCGCCGCTTCCAAACCCCCCTGGTCCGTTCCGGTCCGGCCACTCACCACGCCGTAGATGTGCAGCGGCTGGCCCTTGTCCCAGGCCGACTGCACCACCGGGCTGGTGCACACGTTAAAGGTCTGGCGGAGCACGTTGAGCTCGCACAGCCTGACGAGGGGCGGGCGGTCGGCACCATGGGTTCAGGTGTAGGGTTACGGCCGGTCTGAGCCCCGTGCCGGAACCACATCAAGGGCCACATCCTCAACAATGAAGGGCCTCACGGCAGAGCCGGCATGGGGCAGGCACGCGCTGCCCTGCTCCTCAGGGTATCCGGGCTGGGCTGGCAAATGGGCTGGCAAATGGGCTGGCAAATGGGCTGGCAAATGGGCTGGCAAATGGGCTGGCAAATGGCATAACGACGTCCAGGTCTCAGGTGGTTTCGATAGAAGGCCAGACGCGATTGACGGGGCTACGTGGGGCTCCGTTGAGACAGGTCAGGTCAGGTCGCCGTGCGGCCGACAAGACTCCACCCACGGGCCGCGGCGGCTGCTGCTCCCGCCCTCATCCCTGAATTGAGAGCTGAAGTGAGGACTGAACTGGAGCTGTCCCGGAAACCCCCCTTGGCCGCCTGCCCTGCCCCCCGCCCCCTGCCCCCCGCCCCCTGCCCACCTGTCCACCTGAGCCTCTCCACTGGGCAGTGCCATCAGCTCGGCACGGTGCTGGTTGCGGCACTCGCGGATGTCTGCAGCACCGCAGCCACAGCCACAGCCACAACCACAGCCACAGCCACACAGAACCATTTCAAGTAGCTGAGGGACACCCGACGATCTCATCACCCTCCATTTTGAAAGCATTTTGCCAGGCAACATGGGACAACAGACGTCAGCAGGCAGGTGAATTTACCCTAGAGCGAGCGCCGCCGAGCCCACCCGGGCACAAGTCAACTGAACCCTTGCCGGGCCCGGAGGGCATTCGGGTCCCGCTTCGATCCATGGTCCCACCCACCCACCCGAGATCCAGCAGTTGACCAGGTTGTGGGTCTTGGACGGCATCTTCAGAGCCGCCTTGACCGCACCGCAGCCGTAGTGGCCGCATATGATCACGTTGCGGACCTGCGTGCAGTGCGGCGCAGTGCGGCGCGGTGCAGTGCGGCGCGGCGCACAGCAACCACCCGCAACAACGGGGTCAGCGAGGACTCGCGTGGAAGCACGCGTGGAACTCCCGGCGAAGCGCCAAGCGCGGGTGGCCCAGTCTCGACAAGACTGACGCCAACCGTGGTCCCCAGACAGCCTGAGCACCCTTCCTCCTCCCTTGGGCTCGACATGCGATAATCAGACGTCTGCAAGGACCTAGCTGCACCGACCCGCACCGATTTTACCATGGTCCGGTGGCACAAGCGCCGCCTCGGTCCGGAAGTGCAACAGCCTCCAGGCAAAACTCGCTTGGGAAAGCCAAGACGAGACGCTGAGCGCACCTTGAGTTCCTTCACCGAGTACTCCAGGCAGCTCATGCAGTTGAGATCGGTGTGGGTTGCCTGGTTGCCCACATTGCGCTGCACGAACACCTCACCCGGCTCCAGCCCCAAGATTGCGTTGGCCTACGAAAAAAATCGTGGAATTTTTCCTAGCTCAAGAACAAAACAAAATGATAAACGATAGCGTGCGAATTGTCAGGGGTGCGGGTGCGGGTGAGCCGTTGCGGTACACAGGAGGAACAGCTGAGACTGGGCGGGAAGCAGGGAAGGCGGAGGAAACCGGGTCAGACGATGACCGAATCAGCCGCGTGAAACGTACAGAGGGGCACTGAAAGCACGCCAGCTGGTGTTTTGTGAGTAGACGGGATAGATAGCCCTTCGCGGCCTGCGGCGGACATGCGAAGAGACCAGGCAGGGTCACTATGCCAAATGTGTCCAACTGGAGTCTTTGGGGCACCAATTTGTAACTTGATTGCGGAACGATTATTTGCATGGTAACTTGGCCGCATTTGTGAACGCTCCCTCCACCCGTCTGGCATTCAGCTTACCGGCACTCGGGAGTCGCTGCAGCCAATCCACAGGTACTCGGGCGCCTGTTGGGTGATGAGTCGATTGAAGTACTCTGGATCCTCGGCAATGCGTGCGGCTGACCAGGCCCTGCATGGCCCGGAATTCCGAGTGAATGTATTCAGTGTTCCGTCAACAAATTTCTGCGCAGGCCGCCGGCCGCAGTCAGCAGGGCTGACGTACTTGTTCTTCCTGAGCAATTTATCCAGGGGGTCTGCGTCCATGCTGATCCGCGAAGAAGGATGGCCAGCCATGCGAGATGGCGACGACGGGGACGCAGGACTATCCAGGTCAGTTGAGTTGCTCATATTGAAGTGCAAGAGACCATGTGCAATATCCCTTGAACCTCCGCCCCCGTTGCACTCCATGGTTACACGCGTGCGCACAGCAGGGAATGAAGACGCTCAAGAATATCTCAATTTATATGTAGGTCAACTAAATTCCGTGTTAGATACTCCGGCCCGATTGCAAATTAAGCTCTGTTGTGAAAGAATTTGCAATACGAAAAGTGTCGTGGACCCTCGTGACAAGAGGCATCGGCCGTACGGTACCGCATTATTGTCATTGAGGCCGTATAGGGCCCAGGCATTTGGCCCCCAGACCGAATGCCGGTCCTTGTTGTACGAGGATGTTGAACGTGAAGGAGAAAAGTAGCCATGTGACAAAAGTAAACCCTAGCCGGCGGCGGTTCGTTGTAGTAGGACTTGGCCGTGGTGCTGGTCGTTGTTGTAGGCTCCGCGCCCGACCTGCCAAGTATGGACGAGGTATCTTTATGATTCGGATGCGAGGATTGCGTGCGTATATTTCTCACTGCAGACTGTTGGCCTTCACATGACTGGTGCCCTCTGCTCTGAATCTCTGCTGAACTGTTCAGAGCCAAACTGCTCCAGCATTCAAATGAGACGCAATCACCGCAAACCTCTTCATAGCGCGTTTTGCATGTGGATGTAACGCTTACACGTGCTTACTACAGGTACAGATTACCTCTGAAGCTGCTCGATATGTTCAGCAGGCTGCTACACGCAGTAAAACCTTTAGGTATACACAGATTATCTGCCATGCACATTGTTGCTTGCGAGTAAATTTGCGGACTACACCGTATTAGGACTTTTCGATTCGCTGCAAGGGCGATTCCTAATCCCTTAAGGAGCCCGCAAAGAGAGAAAGAAATGCTGTGCTTTCGTTATAATATTTGATCTGTAAGAAACGTGTACTTCTGATAGTCACAGAGCGGCTGAGGGACTGCGTGCCACCTAACCTGGTGCACCAGGACCACAACCACTTCGACGTAAATGCATCGCAACCCAAGCAGCTTGTGTCCGAACCGTACATTGGGTTGCGATGCATTTACGTCGAAGGGGTTGTGGTCCTGGTGCACCAGTTATTGTTCACGACTGCCGTGATGCGTTACAGCAGATATTACCCAGGCAAGGCGATGGCCGGCACTCCGATCCCGGCCATCTACAAGCTCCAAAGCCGGCACTCCGATCCCGGCTGCCCCGCCCAATTGTTCAAAGCAGTCCAGCACCATCCCCCAAGCGAATTGGCCCCCCCAACACCAACCCATTGCATACTTACAATGGGTTGGTGTTGGGGGGGCCAATAAGTATGCACTAGTGGCCGATAAGAGATGACAGTACCCGTGTTGCACCAAACACCCGGGGCTCCGCCCCGGCTACCCGCGTCGGAACCCTACACCCGGCGTGAAGGACGAGAAACCCGGGTTCAAGGGCACCGGAACCCCTCGACCGGCCCCCGTAGGGTCGGGGAATAGAGGCCACTGTCCCGGCAGAGGGACACGCCTCGTGGTAAAGTCAGAACTACGGCAGTTAAAGAAGCGCGACGCCTACGCGTCGCAAATGGCCAGACCTCCCGATGGTGCCGTACCCGCCGTACTCGCGCGCCTTGTGCGCTCTGCTTACACGCACCACGGCAGTCCGTTCACAATAACTCTCCTATCTCTACGCTTCGCTCCGCTTGCTTCGCTTCGCTATGATTCGCTTGAGCAGTCGAAGCTTCTCTTGCGGCGACAGGTTAGGTGGCACGCAGTCCCTCAGCCGCTCAGTGACTATCGGAAGTACACGTTTCTTACAGATCAAATATTATAACGAAAGCACAGAAGGGATTAGGAATCGCCCTTGCAGCGAATCGAAAAGTCCTAATACGGTATAGTCCGCAAATTTACTTGCAAGCAACAATGTGCATGGCAGATAATCTGTGCATAGCTAAAGGCTTTACTGCGTGCAGCACCCTGCTGAACATATCGAACAGCTTCAGAGGTAATCTGTACCTGTAGTCAGCACGTGTAAGCGTTACATCCACATGCAAAACGCGCTTTGAAGAGGTTTGCGGTGATTGCGTCTCACTTGAATGCTGGAATGCAAGCTAGCAGTTTGGCTTTGTTATTGAATGTAAACAATTCACTGGTTTTTCATCGGTGTGTATGCCGATTTGGTGCCCCGTTTTCAGTCGATATTAGCAGCCCCCGACTTTGACTTGGGACCGTTTGCGACAGGCACCCTCCGTAGACAATGGTGGCCACCTCTTCGGGCAACACCTCTGCTGTGACAGTAGGCACTTTCACCTCGTCCCGCATGGTTGTGAGCAACCCCAACCGTACGCCTCACATTGACATACATTGCCCTGCAGCCTCAGGTTCTCGCGATGCCTGGCCGGGCGATATTTACTCATATGCACACCAGGTCATCAGCGTGACATCGAGTACGGGCCCCTTAAGGAAGAAGGTTCAAAAATTGACCGGCGCTAATGCACACCAGGTGCACCTATGTCTCAGCATGTGTGACCCAGGGGTCGCGACCAAGAGGTTGAGACCCACGGGTCGGTCATTGCTAGTTACGAGCAAGGGACCGCTGCTTGCTCGTCCCTTCCACAAATTCAGAAGTCCTTATCTTGACCGTCTGAATCCCAAGAGTGTGAAGGGGCCCCGTGCAACCTCGAAACGCGGCACGCTCTGAAACCACGACCGCTGACCTCCCATGATTGATGGGCCGATCCCAGCGGTGGCCATATCCTGTCACCGCCCGCCATCGCCCATCGACCTCTGTCACCGCCGGACACCTCACCCACCCACCCTTCATCCATCCTCCCATCCGGACCGTCCACCAACCACCGACAACAACACATCAACAGGCATCAAACAACGGGGCGTACCTGACAGTCAGCACCCCGCCAGCCGCTGCTATCAGCCGTCCACCTCGCCGTCCACCACCCGCCTGCCGACCTAGGGGTTTGCTCCAAAGTACTTGATCTTTGGCTCGTGAGGCGTCAGGAGCCTCGACCCCGAGGGCGTCGTGAGCTCAACCCTCAACGACCCGCCGCGGCTCCGCTCGCATCTCGGCGCGCAACTAACCGCCGCCGCACTCGCGCACCAGGCCTGGACCTGCGGCAGAAGGGCCCCTCAGGTCAGCACTCAGCAGCAGCTGCCCCCTACAACACCCACCCACAGTTACTGCCACACGTCGCGAGTCGTACCCTCGTGACTTCGCACCCGTCCGCCACCCCGCCAGTACTTTGGAGCGCTGCCCTGTCGGCCCCACCGCGAAACCCGACCTCACCACTGCCACCACACCCACTGCACATCTCCGTCGAGAGATCAGTCTCAGCCAAGTGTGTTGGTTGGTTAGTTGGTTGGTAGAAGAATTGATAGGAGCAGAGAGTTCGTCGTCACCGCGGCGGTGCCGCACACCCAGGACAGCCCCCCAACAACTCACGAGCCAGGTCACCCAGGGCACAAGAGCCACAGCGGCGGTAACAGTGCCGCAACAGAGCCAAGGCGCCTGAGTGCTCGGGTGAACCGAACGAACCGCGCTCCCTTCTCCCAGCCTCTCCCAGCGATGGCGTGGCGACTGCCCGCAGCGGCGGCCCGGCAGCGGCAGCCTCGGGACAGGGCGCGACCGACCGACCCCGACGTCTCCGCCCCGGCCGCTGCGCCGCCAGCACCCGCCCGACCAGTGAATGCCTCGGCCTGCAGGGCGCCGTGGCCCGCCCCGCATCGGCCCGCTGGTGGTAGGTACCAGTCTTCCAGGTGGATCGGGCGCATGGGTGGCGCTAGGCAGTGAGGGCGGGCTCGTTCCCGGGTCCGCCGGCGAGGATGAGTTTCTTGGAAGGACGCCCAAACGGACGCTCCGCGGGTGACAGTGCTGGCCCCGCGTGGGGTGTGGGTTTCGCGTCGGGGCTCGCGGCAAAGAGCATGTCCCGCCCAGAGGGCTCATGCACATTCCCTCAAACGGCTTTGTGGAGGGGTGGGGAGCGCAGCGGTGTCCGCAGCAGCGGGGCAACTAGAGACCAGCTCGCCGCCCCCGCCGACGAATCCCATCCGTTACTCCCCCCTTACCTCCCCCCCCTTTGGGCCCCCCTACCCGGGCTGGGCTGGGTGTGTCTGGGCTCTTTCTTTTTCACCCTCCCTACCCTTACTCCCGCACCAGGTCACCCAGGTGGGCGGCTGTCACCCCTCCTGATGTCGAGAACTGCGGTGCTGGCGCTGGCGGCGCTGCTCACAGGCGGCCTCGTACTGTCGTACGCGGTCCCGAGCGCCACCCCGCCCGGGGCTGCGGTGGAGCTGAACCCCTCCGTCATGGTGCTCGGCCAGTTTGACTGGGTGCCGTACCAGAGCTCCCCGCCGTACACATCCCGCTGTACGGATATGGTGAACCGAGGGAAGGCAGCTGCGGGAGGCACGCGCATCAACTATGTTCCCACCCATTACTGGAAGGACCTCAACAGCGACGGCGGCGTCGAGGGCTACTGCTACATGAATAGGTGCGTCCAAGGACGTGCGGTTGGCATCTTGGTTCATGGCTCATCTCCGCCATGGTCAGTTGGCACGTGTGCCGGTGTGCAGCGACTCGTTCGAGCCCACGGACCTCACCCCCTGAAACACCAGCAGCAACCCACGTTGTGACGATCAGCGGTCCGGGGACCCCGGGGCCCGGCAGGGGAGCAGCGGGCGCTGAGCGGATCGGCCCCAACCGGCATTTGACATGTTTGCATCCGCTGTGATGATTTCCCACCAGCGCCCCCTTTCCTGGCCGGTTCCGTTTCTCTCCCCTCCCTCCCCTCCCCTTGCGGGTGCCCGCAGTGACATGGACTGCATCGGCCACACCGAGAGCTCCATCGCCGGCTTCCGAGCCGGCATGGAGCTGTGCTTCCGGAGGGCCATCGAGGAGGGGCTGGGCATCAGTGTCGTACCGCACCTGGACGATGGGGGAAGGTACGGCATCAGTACGGTATGGCGATGGCTGTGTGCCCTTCACTGTCCCTAGGAGCCCCACGACCCACGGCGTTGTGAAGCTCCGGGTCTCAACCAGCCCACCCGCCGGAAGGCCGGATCCATAGACACGTGGCAGCTGTATGGTGCCCCTTGCAGGACGTCCGCCTGGCGCAACGGCCTGGTCTTCAACCCCAAGGAAAAGTACGGCGGATTCTCTTACCAGGAGGTATGTGCCCTTGGGGCTGGCCATGGCCCGACAGGCTGGCCGTGGGTGCCTCCTCCTTTCCCTGTTTCTGTTGCTTCGGGCGTTTCTCTTCTGCAACCCCCTCTCGGCCCTGCCCCCCGCCCCTTTTGGCCCCCCACCCCTTTGGCCCCCCACCCCTTTGGCCCCTCACCCCTTTGGCCCCCAACCCCTTTGGCCCCCCACCCTTTTGGCCCCCCACCCCTTTGGCCCCCCACCCCTTTGGCCCCCCACCCCTTTTGCCCCCAACCCCTTTGGCCCCCCACCCTTTTGGCCCCCCACCCCTTTGGTCCCGCCCCTCCTTCGGCCCCGCCCCCTCTCGGCCCCGCCCCCCCTTTGGCCCCCCGCCCCGCCCCGCAGGTGATGCTCAACCCGGTGGTTGACGCCCTGGCCGCCGCCCTGGCCGCCAAGCCCTCCTGGGTTGACCCGGTGCCGGTGTGGCTGGCGCTGCAGGGCGAGATGAGCGCCACCGTGCTGAGGTTCCCCAACGAGTACCGCCTGCTGGTGGGTGTGGGGGGGGGGCAGCGGGTGGGTGGGGGGGCCGCGGGGGGGTGGCCGGCGGTCAGACTGGTCACTGTGACCTGCCTGTGAGGTGAGACCCCCCCGAGGGGGCGCGACTCCCCGTGTGTGAGTGCCGCCCGCTGGACATGGATGTGGATGTGGATATACTGCCGGACAAACTGAATGAATGAATGAACGACAGTCGGCACCATTGACCTGACCCGACCCGATGCAAGCGAGCAGGTGGACGAGATGCGCGAGCGGCTGCTGGCGGGCATGCGGCGGGCGGGGGCCCCCGACTCGTATGTGCGGACCCAGCGGGAGATGACGCAGGTGCGCGAGAGGGTGGCGGCAGGGGGACGGGACGAGGAGCATGTGCCGGAGGGCGCACCGCGCGCGCAGTGCTTCAGCAGGCGACATACATACCCCTCACGGCTCTGCGCAGAGTCGGTCTCGCAACACACACCTGGGTGATGTGTGTGTGTGTGTGTCTTCAGGTAAGAGACCCGCCCGACCGTGTGTATTGTGTGTTATTGAGGCAGGCAGAACAGGAGTGCGTGACGTGACGTGCGAGTTACCTAATGGCGCCCAACAGTGTGTGGTGCCGGACGCGTCCAGCACCGCTTTAACCGATTGTCCCACATGCACGGCCCCTCCCCTCACGCGCCATCACCCACCCCACGCTGGGTGCCCCACCCCCTTCCCCCCCGTTGGCTAACTTGGCCCCTACTCATTGCCGATCGCGTGAAACATCGCAATGCCCCTCCCTCCGCCAATGCCCGCACAACGTACGCCCCTCCGCCAATGCCCGCACAACGTACGCCCCTCCGCCAATGCCCGCACAACGCCCCAATGCCGCGCAACGCCCCTCCGCCAATGCCCGCGCAACGCCCCTCCGCCAATGCCGCGCAACGCCCTCCGCCAATGCCCGCAACAACGCCCCTCCGCCAATGCCCGCACAACCCCTCCGCCAATGCCGCACAACGCCCCTCCGCCAATGCCGCGCAACGCCCTCCGCCAATGCCCGCACAACGCCCCTCCGCCAATGCCCGCACAACACCCCTCCGCCAATCCCGCACAACGCCCTCCGCCCGCAATGCCCGCGCAACGCCCCTCCGCCAATGCCCGCGCAACGCCCCTCCGCCAATGCCGCCCTCCGCCAATGCCCGCAACGCCCCTCCGCCAATGCCCGCGCGCCCCTCCGCCAATGCCCGCACAACGCCCCTCCGCCAATCCCCTCCGCCAATGCCCGCGCAACGCCCCTCCGCCAATGCCCGCACAACGCCCCTCCGCCAATGCCCGCACAACGCCCCTCCGCCAATGCCCGCACAACGCCCCTCCGCCAATGCCCGCCACCCCCCCCCCCCCCACCCCCTCCGCCAATGCCCGCACAACGCCCCTCCGCCAATGCCCGCGCAACGCCCCTCCGCCAATGCCCGCACAACGCCCCTCCGCCAATGCCCGCACAACGCCCCTCCGCCAATGCCCGCACAACGCCCCTCCGCCAATGCCCGCGCAACGCCCCTCCGCCAATGCCCGCGCAACGCCCCTCCGCCAATGCCCGCGCAACGCCCCTCCGCCAATGCCCGCGCAACGCCCCTCCGCCAATGCCCGCGCAACGCCCCTCCGCCAATGCCCGCGCAACGCCCCTCCGCCAATGCCCGCGCAACGCCCCTCCGCCAATGCCCGCGCAACGCCCCTCCGCCAATGCCCGCACAACGCCCCTCCGCCAATGCCCGCACAACACCCCTCCGCCAATGCCCGCACAACGCCCCTCCGCCAATGCCCGCACAACGCCCCTCCGCCAATGCCCGCACAACACCCCTCCGCCAATGCCCGCGCAACGCCCCTCCGCCAATGCCCGCGCAACGCCCCTCCGCCAATGCCCGCGCAACGCCCCTCCGCCAATTCCCGCGCAACGCCCCTCCGCCGCTTTCATGCTCCGGCACGCCGCGGCAGGTGGGCGTGTCGTTCAACTTCAACAAGGTCACGCAAGTGAACACGGGCGGCGGCTTAGGAGGCGGCAGCGCCGCCTCCATGCTGTCTCGCTTCGTGGGCTTCGGGCCCTTTGGCGCGGCCATCGGCAACACGGCGTCGGCGATCGCGGGCCGCGGCCTGCGCCAGGCGGCGGCGGCGGCGTCGCGGGCGCCCGGTATCGACACGGTGGCGCTGCAGTCGCTGTTTGAGAAGATCGACTTCCTGGGCATCAGCGCCTACGCCGCCCTGGACGACCCCAACTTCCCCATGACGGTCAGCTGGCGCTGGGGTGTATTACTTGGGGTCGGCTGGGGGGTTGGGTTGCATGGCGGGTCCAGAGCTGCAGACATCGGCTCGGGCACTGGCCAGTGGCTATAGTGGGTAGGCGGCTCGGGAGACGCGGAAGGCAGCTTGGAGACCTGGAAGCAAGTAAGGCGGCCCGACGATGCAAATAAATCTGTGCGGGACGTCCGACGCTGACTGCTGCTGCTGTCCGCCGCAGCCGGAAGCAGCCGCCAAGCACCGACACCGACCGCTGTTTACCTCTCGGGCCCCCTCCATGCACGTCGCCCCCTCGCATACCGCCTACCGCATGTTCCCATCCCAACCTCCACGGCGCCCTACTCTCCACCCTTGTGGGCTTGGCAGCCCCGACCCTCCGCGCCGCTCCGGCCCTGCCCCTGCCCTGCCCCTGCCGCACGCAGGCGCTGCAAAATGCCGCCTTCACCTTCTTCGGCGTGAGTCTGAGCGGGTGTGGGCGGCGCGCATGGGGGAGTTCCAGCCGTTGGCTGTCACCGATGACCCGCGGGGTCCGCTGTAACATCCTTAATAATCAGCCGGCGATGTTCGGTCTGACAGGAACCATGGATCTAGGCCGCGGACATTCAGTACCGAGTTAGCTCTTCTCCTCCTTGTGAGCCGTCCGCCTTGTGGCCCCGAATCTCCACCCGCTCAGCCCCAGCCCCAGCCTCACCCCAAGTCCCAGCCTTAGCCCGTCCCTCCCCGTCTTCCCTCTCCCTCCGCGCCTCCCCTCCCTGTCCACTCCGCTGCCGCCTCAACCCCGCAGGAAATGCGCAACGACGTGGGTCTGGATGTCGCCGCCATCATCCGCCGCCGCCGCATCGACCTGCACTACTCGGAGTTCGGAATGGGCGGCGGGGCCAGCCCCCTGGGCACCGTGCCCGCGCGCTCGCCGGAGCAGGCGGCCCGCATGCCGTTCTACGGCGTGTGGGGCGCCTACCGAGGAAGCACCGACCCATGGGCCCCCCCACAGGTGAGCCCGGCGCCCTCACCTGGCTGTGTGTCTGTGTGTCCAGCCAGCAGACCTCGCAGATGTAGGGCAAGGTCAGTCAAGGCGCCAGTCAATGTTATTTACGCATGGTTGAAAGGATGTTTCCTCTTCCTCGCTCTCCGCGACGGTGCAGATGAAGAGCTTCATGCACTCCTTCTACCGCAAGACCCTGGACTGGCTGTCACAGGGCGGTGGGCCCACCTACTACATCTCGCACTGCTTCCTGTGGGGCATGTGAGCGCCTGTGGGGCCGCGGCGGCTCATGTGCCAGCCAGGGCCGGGTGGCAGGGGCGCGACGGGCAACAGGCTGCGTGGGCTAGGGGCAAGGCACATGGAATGACCGGGCCTCTGACAGCAGTGAATGCAGTTCAAGCGGGGGGTTAGCAGGCGCGTGTGGGGCCCCAGCACGCAGCGCGTTTGGGGACGCAAGCCTTGGTGAGGGGGACAGCACGCCATCACCTCCGCGTTGTCACCTCCACGATTCCACGATGCCACAATGTCAATTCCTAACCGCCATCCTAACCGCCGTCCTAACCGCCATCCTAACCGCCGTCCTAACCGCCGTCCTAACCGCTGTGCCCTGCGCGCCCTGCGCCACCTCGCCCCATGGATGCGCACATGCACACGTCCACGTCCACGTCCACGTCCAGGGGCAGCTGGGACGTGCTGGGGATCTACCCGGAGAGCACCACGCCGCAGGGGACCTACCGCGACCAGACTGTCGTACAGGCCGTACAGGCTCACAATGCGCGCGCGGCGTTCTCAGGGATGTCGTTGGCGGCACGGGCCTTCAGCGGCGGCGACAACAATAAATGAAAAGAACCTGCGAAAGAAAACTACATGAATGTTGTGAAGTGCTTGATGTGGACCTGCGGGCTTCTGAGTCATCAGGGGAGATTGAATATGTGGGTGTAAGGGCCTCGTCGGTCGGTTAATCGGTTGATCGGTCGCTTGGTCGGTCGCCAAGGAAGAAGGCGCTGTCCGCTGCAATCCCCAGGTTGTGTGGAGGGGAAGATGGGGGACGCGAGGGCAATCAACTGGAAAAGGCGGGGCTGAACTCCTTATGGACAGATCCGCCTGCTGCGTGGCAGGTATAGACGGCGGATGGAGAACTCAGGCTGTGACGCGAAAGAGGCAGTTTGGTCCAGCTTGGTCCCGGAGAGGTGCCGTTCCACAGCACGTCACCTCGCGTGCTTTGTGAACTGCGTTTGGTCAGGTCAGCAGGAATCTTATTGGGAGAAATAAACAAGCAGCGGGAAGCGGACGTGTACGCTGTTTGTGCCCTGCGCTGGTTCGGGCGACAGAAACCAACCAGTCTACGGGCGACCGAAAGACCTCCTCGCTTGAACGGACAGTGACCCACATGCGTGTGTCAACTGTCAAGGCAAGAAATGTGCCCGGCCGGTGGAGACTGTGCCTCCCTCATGCCCGATGTGGACGGGTCCCGAACAGCGTGTCTTTGCTTGTAGGGGCCGCGATGTTGTAACGAGACAGACCGGGCTGCTGAGTTTGCGACAGTATGGTGTACGGTGCGCTGCATGGGTGTCTTGGCGTGCCACGGGTCGGGTCGGGTCACAGGGGTCACGCTTTTCATGTCATTGCATTGTCGCGCTCCGGGGGTGCTCCCCCAAAAAATATCGCGCTACGCCTAAACGCGGGGGGCACAGAACACTGCTGCCTGAAGCGCAAGCCTGTGACGACGGATGGGTACTCGTATCCTCTTGGATAGCGGCTATCATGCAGCAGGAGCATCCCCATTCAGCATCCCAATATCAGCACAACGTCAAACCCTAAACTCGAACCTGTTGACGACCTAGCTGGCGCTGCTCCCGATGAGCTAGGGCTTATGGCGCTTCTATTCGCGGGTGTGATCGCGCTCCAGCCACCAGCGACATAGCTGCCCCTCGGATCAGGCACACCAATAAAGGGAGAACGGTCCTTTGGTACGCAATCAATGAGGAATGGTCACGCGCGCGATGTATGGCGGGGTGCTAGGCGAACGAACTTCCTGGAGCCATGCATATAACCAGCCAGGCTTGGCCCGTGCCGGTTGCGCACCGCCTCGCGCAGAAGGCTGCGCCTCCGGTCAGCCAATAACAATGCCGGAGAAATGTTTGGTGGAACGTTTCCTCCTAAAAGGATCTTGCTGTTATATTCAGCCGCAGAGTTTGCCTGACGGGTTCGTCGGACACTCGGGTGACCCTCCGTCCTTGCCCGTCGGAACGAACGTTGACGTTCAAAATGCGCTCTCACAGCAGGTGCTTCAGGACACAACAAGTGCAGTTGTACCCATTGTCAATTCTTTAGCTGTGTTCGTTGAATGGCTGCTGCCGTCGCGGCAGTCCCACGGCCCTTCCAAGTCCTGAGTCCCAACTGTATTGCGTAATGGACGGCGAGCGACGGATGGATTGTGTAAACTACACATGAAACACAATCCAAACTTTCTGTCCATTGTTAAAGAGCCGGGAAGAGCTGTATGTAGGAGGTCCCAGGAGCGAGCAACTCTCTAAGGTGTTCCGCGTCACTAGAAACGGTGGGCGAAATGGCGTTCTTCGCGCAATGGCAGAACTCAATGTGCGCTAACTGAGTCTGTCCTGCAATTCGTTCCGCGAGCCGGCAGTCGGCTCGCATCCAACCTTTCAAGTCCGGTGATATCGCGCTTCACAGACATTGTCCTTCACAACTTCATATCCGAATCAGCATGAATACTGCAGTTTTAGTGAGGTTACAGCTTATCATCACCATGAGTATTATTTAGATTAGGTATGCACTTCAGTGACGGGGTGTCCCTGCCAGTTGCTTTCGGTTTTATAAGCCATATAAGCATATACCCGGGCGCACACCTCTGCGCGTCCGTAAAACTGCAAAGTCAATTATAGACATGGTGGCAGTAAAATCGAGCCATGTTTTTAATAACTGGCCCCAATGTGGAAAACGGCCGGTTTGCAGCTTCCTGTAGTACTTCGAAGCTGACTACGTGGTTGCGGGTCGGGTAGGCGAGTTACCGAATAGTCCAGCAGCGTCAGCATCGCTGCTGCATCGGGTTATAGCTCAAAAATATCACTTACTATCATACTGAGTTTACGGGCTTCCTTGCGGCCTGATTCCTTTTGTCGCGGTCTTGCAACCGTGAGTTCCGACTCGAGGCATGTCGGCGGAGCCCGTCGGAGGCGGTACATCTCACACCCAAAGGCAGCGTACCCAATTCCAGATGAAAACCAAGAGTTTATTATCTTCAGTTACAGCTACCTTGGTGCGGCGTTCATCAGATCTCAACTGTCTAACAACGACGTTGTCGAAAAGCGATCATCTATCCCTGTCAGCCTGTCCATTATTATTGTATTCAAATCGTTCTCTAATTAATCTCTTAGCATTCCCCTTTCTATGATTGTTGATGGCCGCTTTGCCCCCGTTGATGGATACTCGGAACCTCGCAACCATATTTTCCTACGAAGTTTCTGGCACGAGGTGCTCGTGTATGCAATACGTATTGCAAATTGTACTTAGCTTGGTATTGGTAGGAGTATGTATAAATGGTGCACTCATCTCGTCCAGTTCTTGTCGAGCCCAAGTTCCTAGGCTAACCGCCTTGAGAAATTCGCTACGCTAGTTAGTATAACCTTGCCATTGTGGGCATCAAACTGTGCACCATCCAGCAGGTGCATCGTTGTCTCAGCCAACGCCTCAACAGGAAAACCGAACCAAGAAGCTCCGGCGTTTTGAGTGTCTCCACAGCTGTATAGTGATACGCAACCACAGAGTTGCAGTTTAGTATTGCTTCATCGTCGTGCATGTGAAAGAAGGTAAATTCGGCGCAGGTCGTGGTGAGAGGTGCTTGCTACGCTCGAAAGTCGACCCGATTCCACCCGTAAACCCCAGTGATTGACTGCATCCCTAAAAGCCTATCTGAAACCCAGCCGTTCATTGGCCCACAACCTCGCAGGAAATTAGCGCGCGTTCATATCCCTGCCCACTGTTGTTTTAACATACGCCGACGTCAACTCAAGCGCATGCACCTCCGCTTTGCGCAGCCGTGTACGATCGTGTACGCACACCGCTAAATCTATTCACGGATGAATATCTTGCCGATTGTTACAGGTTTAACATTGCGGTATCCATAGAATCCATTGGGGCGACTAACCGCCACGTGTCGACTCGGACGCAGGCCCGTCATCGGGGCGTGTTGGAAATTCGCGACGTCTTTGACGCTCTTCGCCTCATTATTCGAGCTAGGGGACTTATGGCGACAGCGACTGCCGCGCCACCATCCTTCATCAACGATTGCATCGCGGCCCGCCGTGCGACCCGGTCACCTGTACCCCGGGAGCCCAGGGCTGCCGAGGCGACCGCTGAAGCCCTGGAGGTCTCTCCCTGTGCCGCCGCACCCCCGAGGAGGTGAGGTCCGAGGGTTTTTTCACGTCGAGGCATCCGCATTAGGGTCCGTAACCTTAGCTAAGCGTCGGGGTCATCTTGAATGTCACTTCAGGCAGGGTCAGGAAGGGCCAGGGAGGGCCAGGGAGGGCCCATGTCAGGAGCTGCAGGTGCAGCTCAGTTCCCAACGCTTCGATTTGGGCGTCATCCGCAGAAAGGTGTAGGGATGACGCCCGTACCTTTTCAAATGCATAATAACCAAAACCAACTGCCAATCAAGCCATCGACCGCGTTAATTCGTTCACCCTCCCACGTCCTAAGCCTGGATTGCCCGTCTCTGATGTGACCCTGATTCGCTCTGCACCCTGATGCATACTTACCTGTCCGCCTGCCCGCCCGCTGGCTGCCAACCGCACCACCTGCCACTGCATATTTTGTCACAGGGGCTCCGCCCCGCCGCGCCCGGTACCGCGCACCCATCCGGCGGCCCTTGCGTCGAGCTCCTCCGCCGCGGGGGACGACCCCCTGGACCACTGGGGAGGCACCGGGGAAGGCGGGAGTCGGTCCGCCGTGGCTGGGCCCCCGGAGCGGACCACACAGCCGGGCGCCGCGAGAGACCGCCTGGGCCCAAGCGCAGCCGCCGGCCCCCCCACGGCCACTGCTGCAAAATCGGCGGCCGCAGCACCCAACAAGGCCTTATCTGACGCCATACAAGACGCAAACCTGACGCAAAAGGCCATGCACGGCTTCGACCTGCGACAGCTACCGCAAGCCCGGGCGTATGTGGCCATGCTGAGTGAGGGGCGGCCGCTGCGGCAACGAGACCATCCGGGCGGCACAGGCGCAGGCGCAGGCGGCGCGCAGCATGGCCATGGGGTTGTGTCAGAGCAGGGCCGTCCCGACTGGCGCGAGCCACTGGATCTCAACGGTCCCGGATCTGGATCTGGATCTGGACCTGGATGCGTTCCTGGATCCGCACATGTCAGCGCCGCGTCAACCTTTGCGCATCTGCAGCAAAGGTCGTACAATGGTGACGGCTGCGGGGGCACCGATGGATCCTCCTCCTGGGAGGCACCCGTCTCTGCGGCTGCGGCCACCGCGGCAGCACCTTCCTCCCTCACTGAAACACAAGCTGGCGGCCGCCGCCGCAGCGGTGGCGGCGCCGGCGCTGTCGGCGCGGGCAGTGGTAGCGGAGGCGGCGCCCCGGACCCCGGCCTGCCATACAAGGCCCCTCCGCTGTCCGCGCTGGGCAAGCGGAGCGCCGACAACCTCGCCGACGGCGGCACGGACGCGGACGTCATGCTGCGTGCCGCCGTTCTCCGGCACCGCCGGAGCTCCAACTCGGACGGCGTGGGCGCTGCACCCGTGACCGCCGCCTCCACCACCGCCCCCGGTGACGTGTTGGGCAGCAACCCACAAGCCGCCCGTGCGAGTGCGGGCTCCGCAGGCGCCTTTGCGGCTGCAGCCAACGCGGATGGTGCCGGCGCCTCAGAGTTATCACAGGCAGCCAGGCGTGCGGCGGGTACTGCCGAGGGCTGGGGCGGCCCCTCCAGCTGCCTCAACACTCTGAGTGGCGTTCACGGCAGCAGCAGCCTCCTTAACGACCTGTTCGGAGGCGGTGGCTGGAGGTCCAGCGGATCTGGAAGCATCGGCGGGGGCCCGGCCTCGGGTGGCAACAGCGACGCCAGTGAAGGTGGCGGCGGGGGCAGCTGTCAGCAGCAGTTGGTGCTCGACGGTCCGCCGCTGCGGCGGCTGAGCAAGCCGAGTCTCACCAGCGATTTGGCTTCCCTCGGCCGGGAGCTGCTGGGTCGGCTATCCCGAGTGCAGGTGCGGCGCTGGGACGGAGCATTGGGATTTGCGGCCTGGGTGCGTGGATTGAGGCCTGGTTGTGTGGATTGAGGCCTGGGTGGGTTGATTGGGGTCTTACGAACACAACTGCTGCCATTGCCAGGTGCAGTGTTGGTGCAAGCGCATACGCGGCTTGACACCGGTAGTTTGGGAAATGCCAACGCCTGCCGGGGATTTGCGCGCCCCACCTACCACCGCTGACAAACCTCGCACCCCCGCCGGCTTGTACCCCTTCCCATGCACTGCCCCACGCACGCGTGCTTTGGCTCCCATGGGCTTCTGCAGCGTGCCCGCGTGGGTCTGAATCAGATGGAGTCGCTGTTGCGTCACGAAATTGAGATCGTTCAAGAAGCCCTGGCGGAGGCCATGCGCGGTGGAGGCGCACTGCTCCGATCCCCGACGGCTCTCCAGGCAGCAGCCCAGCCACAGCAGCCACAGCAGCCACAGCAGCCACAGCAGCCACAGCAGCCACAGTCCCAGTCCCAGGGCTGTCTGGTGGCTCAGCAGGGGACGCAGCAAGCAGACCAGCAGGCGCTGCTGCAGCTGCAGCAACAGCGACACTGCCAGCAGTTAACGCTGCAACTGCAACAGCGGCAGCAACAGCAGTTGCAGCAGCAGCAGCAGCAGCAGCAACAGCAGCAGCAGCAGCAGCAGCAGCAGCAGCAGCAGCAGCAGCAGCAGCAGCAGCAGCAGCAGCAACGACAGCAGAAGCTGTACATGCTGAAGATGGAAGCAGTCCGCGCGCAGCAGCAGGGAACATCGACCGGCGGCGCTGCTGCAGCCGGCGAACGTGTGCCGGCGATGGCCACGCACCCCTCTACGGCCCGACCCGTGGGTCGTTTGCTGGTGGACCAGCAGGCTAAGCTGGAGCAGCTTCAGAATCCTCATCAACCTCCATCCCCATCATCACAATTGCTGCTGCACCATCAGCAGCAGAGGTTGGCGGCAGCATTGCACTCGGGCGGGGTTGAGGGACAGATGTCCGCCTCTGTTCTGCTGAAGGAAGCTCTGGGAGGCCATCACGCACCGATCAACTCCCTCCTGCTCAACAACCAAATGCTGCAGCAGTTATTACTTCAGAGACCCGGTGCGCATTTCGAGCTGTAACAGCAGCCGCAGCAGCAGCAACAACAAGTGCTGAAACCGTGAGACACGACAGCGTCGTGCATTCGTCACCGGCTGTAAGCAGCATCAAAAGGGACAGCTGCCGTGTTGAATATTTTTGGGCGATATTCGGTGGTCGCGACTCCTGGCTAGGTACTTCAATACCTAGTTCGCTGCAGTAGTAGCACCAAATTCTATTTACGACAGCGGGCGACCTACCTGCTGCGCTGCTAATCCATACATGCTTACATTGCCATGAAAAGAATTATTATGGGTATTATATTTTCTGTTCGTGGTATATATCTATGTGCGCATGCCGTTGGAGCGACCACGCGCCTTCGCGCGCCTACATGCATAAAGCCACGCAGCAGAGTTCCGCATCCGACGGGTTGACCGCAGCCCAGACCCACACCGTAGGTGGGTACGTGTTGATGCCGGCGGGGCTGCGCGCTGGATCTAACTGCAGTATGTACCAACGGCGGGGGCACGCGCCATAACATCTTGATCGATTGCTCACTCGCTGTCGGCGTGCCGCGTGAGCTCAACGTATGAGGACCGCCGGCCAATGGATGATGAAATGAGAGATAGAGATACGTCGTGGTGTGACTAGTGATGTGGGGGTGAGAGGCGGGGGACGGCGCGACCTGATAGCTGACCCCTGCCTTGCTTCTACCTTCCATGCTCCAAGTGTCCAGCCCATGGTGCGGGACAGCCCCCGCTCGGTCCCGTGCTGCAGCACATAACCAGTGTTCGATCGTCAATTCACGGCTCTGGCTTTGAATCTGGCACGTTGGTGTGACTTGGAATGTCTCAGTCATTTAGCAATTAGCTGAATCGGGTCGGTGGAAACGTACGTAGTATGTTTCCTAATGATGACCGGCGGGTGCTCACTGAGGACGAGTCCACCTGGCCGAGACTCGAGCGGAGAAGTCCGATGTATATATAGCTATTGGTGCTGCAACTCAGTCAATCGTACAGTACGGCAACCCTTGTGTACGGAGGCCTCGAAGTGAGGAGTCTGGTGGCTGTGTGTGCGATTTGGGACGTGTGCATTACGTACGCCACTCTTCAGCAGGGGGAGGGCCTTCCTTTCCTCGGGGTTTCCGCGCGGATGGAGGTGCCCTGGGCGCTTCGGGGCCTGAGTAGTGTGTGACTGTGTCAGGCTAGCTAGGATGCAGAGCGCCGTTCGCACCAGATAGAGGTACTACCGTGCTACCGACCGTTAACACATCAGTCTTTGAGATGTCGGTGTGCTCTGCAAGGGCTCTAATAAGCTACCTATGAATGCTGCATGTCTTGCATCTGGCTGGATGGGCTGTGCGCGGCGAGCAGGCTTCCCGCCGTTAGAGGCCCATGGTTCCGTCGCCCCATATGCATGTGCGTGTGGGCAACCTGCAGGCAAGGCCTGCGTGCTGGATGGCATGCAAAAGAAAATGGAAAACGTGGCTGCATGGACGTAGGAGCTTTGGATGGGGTATGCCCACACATCCTGCTCGCCCGTCGAGTCGTGGGGTAGCCTACCCGCCGGGGCCGCAGACGCGGACGCAGAGACGTATGCAACGACGTGCATGAGGGCACAGGGCAGGATAGATGGGACAAACGCACGCACGCACGCATGAACGCACGTACTACGAGGAAGTTGTTCGTTGGGGTCGCCATGAGGTCCGGGCGGGCCTCCATGCATGTGTTTGTGTGTATTTGTGTGCATTTGTGTGTGTATGTTTATTTACGGGCAGCTTTGGCGTGCACCGTGGCGGCGTAGCCCTGCCTCCCGAACACAAGAGGTCGGCATGGGTGGGTGGATGAGGGCGGGTACAGCAGGGCTGCCACCATGCATGGGTATGCGGCGGGCGCTTGCAGGCGGCAGGGCTCGCTTCTACATACAAGCACGTGCGTGCGACACCAAACCACCCTACGTGTTGGTCGTATGAATACCCGCCAGCCGCCACCCTCCAACCTCACCCGCCAATGTTCGTGCTCTCGTGTCCATTTAGTGTGAGGGAGCGACACGCGGTGATGGCCTGATGGATGGATGTCATGTGGCCCCCGTGTCGCTGGGTTGCGTGCACTCAGCAGCCGATGCCCGATTGAGATGCCAGCATTGCGATCCTTGTCAAACGTACTACCAAGCCGGTATTGGCTTGGTGGAGACGACAGACATCGAGGGAGGATGTCCGGGAGACCGACTGCCGTACACGGTGCTGCCGGCCGCCGCGGTCCCTCTTGCTGCCGGCTGGTGCGAGGAGCCCATCAATGGGAGAGACTCGAAACCCATGAGGGTGTGAGAGTAGCTGCGCCCGCTGCTCGCTGACGGGTGTCGCCTCAATCGGTGGGTGGGTGGGTGGGCCAGATGCGGCCAACACATCGGACAAAATTCTTCACATGCACACATTGCCATGTGTGTGTGTGTGTATGCCTGTTGTATATGTTCGCACTGCAGTGGGTATGACTGAATGGATGGATGGTGGCACACCTTCAATCCTTGATGGATGGATTGATGCTAGGGAACACCTTCAATCCTTGATGGATTGATTGATGCTAGGGAAGGGGGAGGTAGTTGGCTGTCTTTATTGATAAAAGGGAGGAAGGTGCGCGTCGACGTGCGTGGTGTGCTTCTGCACCGGCAGCCAATCTTACGGCGGGTCCCTTAGTGGATGTTCTTGCGACATTCCTACCGGGGCCGCAGTTGCGACAGGTCTCTCAGCAGTCACCAAGGATGGCGTGCCGTCCAGTTTGTCACATCACGGCTCGTTGCCATGGCAACGGGGTTGGGGTCTGGGAAGGTGGCTGGTGAGGGTGAGGGCCTTGCCGGCCTGCTGGGCTATATGTGTGTTAATATGTGTCTGCGATGGGCCCAGGCGAAACCCCGCAGATCCCAGCCCGTATGCGTTATTATGACCCATTCGTTCCCAAAGCCCCAGTCAAGCGAAGGCTGCGGGGCGGCTAGCCGCTGCCGCGTGGTGTCGCGCCTACACGTGTGTGCGCACTGGGACATAGGGGTTTCAGGGTTTAGGGTATTAGGGTTTGTCTCAGGCCCGTCAAGGGAGATTCTGACTGATGTCGGTGGAACGTGAGGAGGATCACTCAGTGGCCGGGTTCAAGGTATCGGTAACCCCAACCCCCAAGCTGTACGGCGGATGGTTGTTGGCTGCCGGGGGGGCGCTCGGAGCACTGGCCCACGGCACCAGGCGGGGTATGCACAGCGTGCACAGCGGGAGATGGTCCGCGAAAGCAGGGCCAGACGCGTAATGCTGACCCCACTTAGTGCGGCCGACCCACAGGCGAAGCGCAAGTCATGTGTGGCGAACGTGGTGTTCGTTGCTGGGTGGCGGAGTGCGTGCACAGCCAACCTGTCTGGTCCGTGTGAATTCTGTGTGGCAGGCCCCGGAATGGTCGGGGGCCTGGAAGAGGCTGGTATGTAGGGGCGGCTCATCAGTCCATGGATGAGCAAACTGACAGGCATTTGTCGTGGTTGGACGAAAGGTACTTACTGCCGTCCATACTGCCTTCACACAGATGGCCCCGACTGAGTTCAGGGACGGAAATGGCAGCTGCTGTCCCGGCCCCAACCGATTCACTGCATACAGGTCAGCCGCACGGACGACACCTGGGTCTGAGATTGCATGTTGTGCTGTGTGGCAGGCGAAACATTGTCGTCCCTGGTCAATGCGCCTACGTGGTGACCTGGACTAGAATGAAATGGACCGACCGTTTAATTGCACATCCGGGATCATTTTCCGACGTGGGCTTGTAACATATGTAACATATGTCAATCCCCCTATGTGCAAGCCGGCGTAGCCCTAATCGGCCCGCAGCGCCCTCAACTAGGATGGCCTGCCCTTCATCATTCATCGGATCTTCCAGCCTTCGGCGACCAACATCGACGCACATCCTCCGGCACCGTAGAATCATATCTTCAGACCCATACCCCGAAAACAACACGCGGCAAACTTACTGGTGACCGGTCACCCCCAATAACCCGATCTACCACCACGGTGCCCATACCTTCCGCAAAATCTGGAATCTAAGGGATCGTAGAACCATGGGTCATTTGGCAACGCGTGGCGAGCAGGTAGCGAGCCGCCGAGGGGCACGGCAATCACCGCCCGCCACAGGCACTGCAGTTGGTTCACACGGCAATCCACCAATGCTCCCCACGAAATCCCGTCCTACCCCCTCTCCGGTTCCTTGTTGTAACTGGGCCGCACCCCAAAACAACAAACGTTGGGGAAGCTGAACGTCCTCCCCAACGTCACGATGCTGACTCTTGCTCATTGTTTAATTCTTCCGCTTGTTCACGGCTGGTCAACTCGGAGCTGCGCTAGGCGCAGCCATTAATGCGCGACAGTGCAGGTATATGTTTGTGTATGCGCAGTCTTCCGCAAGCACTCCAAAGGCACGTCAAGCGATGGCCCTCCCCCCGTCCAGGACTTGGGCAAGCCGCTTTGCTGCTGACTGCGGGACCTCGCGGCTCCCCCAGATGACTGCCCCCGAGACTGGACCAGGGGAAGCACACCAGCAGCGCAACATCAGGCCGTGTATCCCCGAACCGATACCCGCCCCGGCCCCCGATCTTCATTTCAGTACAGTTCCGTATAGCCGCAGCACCTGACCGCCAGGCAGCTGGGGGCTGTCCGTCCCACTCAACTACCGCAAGACCCCATCCGTTACGTGCCTCCAGCCACGCGCTTAGGAGTTGGACCGCCAGCCCAGCAGCGACGGCGGTGTGATATGTCGCGCTGCAGGGGGTGCTGCCAGCTGCCTAGGGGTGGTCGCGGGCAGCCCTTCACCCCACGGCGACGTGGACGACACCGGGGGCGCCCCGGCTTGAGGCAGAGAACCCTGGGGCATGGGCCCCTGGGGCATGGGCCCTGCTGCTGCGAATGCCCCGGCAAAGGGAGCGGTGCCTCCTGGGGAGCCCTCTCCACCCCCAATGGCGGCGCCGCCGTCCCTCGCGGCCTCCAGTCCCGGCGGCAGCCCCGAGCGCTTCGCCTCAAAGGCGTACCGCCACTGCCGTGCAGACGGACCCCGGGAGACACCCTGCGGTTGATCGGGGTGTTCCAGCGCCAAGCCCCCCGCGCCCTGGGCGGTCTGCGGACCCCCGGGGGCCACAGCGCCGACGTGTGGCAGCGGCAGAGGCATGGGGAGCGGCGCTGGCTGCGGCTGTTGTGCGCCTTGCTCCCAGGCGCCGCCGCCCCTGCCCTCCATCACCTGCTGCCGGGTGCTCCGCTGCCTGGACAGCTGGCGGTGCTCCTGGAGCTCTCGCTGGCTGAGGTGGGGGACCACCTGGCACTCGTAGGTGGCGGCGCGGCGGGCGCCCCGGCTGCTCCAGGGAAGCTGCAGCGGCGGGCGCTGGCCGACACCCTGTGAGAGCGCAGGGTGGGGCGAGGGGGAGAAGAGGCAGCACCACGAATGGCGACCGGCAGTGTGTTGATTGAAGGTGGATGTAGCGGGGAAACCTGGCGAGGTGGCGTCCTCCCTCCCTCCCTCCCTCCCTCGCTCCGTTGAGTGCAATCAAATTACCACTGCGTCAGGGGAGGGTGGGTGCCGCATGACTAAAGCGGAAGTCAGCCACTGGCGGCTGCAACCCACACGAGCAGGCACCAGCCCTCTCTGTCTCCAAGTAGCCCTAGCCAAGCAGACTAAAAGTACACGATCCGCTGGGGGGCACCCACCTTGGAGAACATGCGGGACCAGAGAGTGGAGGAAGGCGGCGGTGGTGGTGTCGGCAGCGGTGGCGGCAGCGGCGGCAGTGAAGGCCTGGCAGCAAACCCCGGCGCGGGAGGCGACGGCGGCGCTGAGGGCTTTTCCCCCCAGGGCGAGTCGAAGCGATCCTGCCAGGATGACGAGCCGGAGGCGGCGCCGCGGCTGGTGACCCGTGGGTCATCCCACTGCTCGGGTTTCCGCTTCCGCAGCAGCACCACCGCCCCCGCCAACAGCGCAGCAAGGACTACCGCCCCGGCAGCGGCGCCGCCAGCGGCCACAGCGGTCACCTTGGCGTTGCCCGAACCGGCGGCGCCATTGCTGCTTTGGGAGGAGGCCGCGGCACCGGTGCCGCTGCCGCCCGTGGGGATGTACACTCCCGAGCCCTTGCCGGTGCCCCCCTGTCCGGAAAGAACAAGTGCAGATCAGCAAGTCATGGTCAGGGTTTTATATTTCCCGGGACTGGCAGCGCCGGGCAGGCAGGCCGATGCAGGGGTGAACTCCATCCACCTCCGCGCAACCAATGATGCAAATGTGCTTCCTAGGCCCCACGACGGCGGTACGTCTACATCAACGTTTCGCGGTTTCTCTGTTTCGCGAGCCCCGAAACACGCTCCAAAAACACACACGGAGACACGCGCGCAAGTTGCTGGCGCAATGAAACAGCTTGTACCCCCGTACCGGGGGTGGTGGGGCCGCGCCGATGTCCTGCACGCCGCACGCCAGGGCACCCTCGAGGCCCAGCTGTGCGGCCAGCTGGCCTGACAGCGGCGGCTGAACCACCGAGCCGCCAGTTGATCCAGCCCCCGATCCGCACGTGTTCATGTACACCAGCCGGCCCGCGTCACTGAGGCTGGCGCTGTACGTGGCCATCACCTGCGGTTGAGGTTGAAGTGGTTGGGGTGGTTGGGGTGGTTGGTCGGGTCGTCTGACTTGGCGGGGGGGGTTTCACACGCCCGGTTTCAACAGCACGGAGAGCCGTCTGACGAGGGAGCTCTGTGCCTTGCGAGCCAGTCCTGCCCTGCGTCTAAACCTTAGAGTCCTCCTGCTCATCCGTTACTGCATGAGAAGCGAGTGCGCAACCCCAAGTGCTGTCCAGGGAAGAGGCACCGCACCTTCGCAGAGACACTGTACGACGACGTCGGGGGCACACACGCCGACCGCAGCGGGTCATCCGAGGTGGCGGCGGACCAGGCCGTCAGGCCGTCGTGAACGGCGCTTGCGAGCAGGTTGGAATCCACACCGGCGAGGCCTCCAGCTGCGGCCCCACTCGCGACCCCGTCATTGAGTGCCACCGTCACCTCCCATTGCGCCCCCTGGCCCGCGCTGCGGCCGCCGCCTGCTCCACCCGGCGCAGCGCCGCCAGCCGATCCCAACAACGCCGAGCAGACGTCGCCGCCGGCAGCCGCGCCCGCTGCCACCGCGGCGGCGTCCCCGAGCAACGCCCGCAGGTGTCGCTCGCCGCCACCACCACGGGCTGCCCGGGACCCGGCCGTCCCCTCCTTTGCCGCCGCTGCCGTGACAGTCGACGCAGCGGGCAGCGCTCCGTTCCCGTTCACGCACACCACGTTGACGGCGCTGCTGGTGCCGGTGCTGGTGGGGAGGAGCCGCTGTAGCTCCTGTACCAGGCGCGCTCGGAGCGCCGAAGTCAGCGCGTCCGAGCAGGCGGCCTGCGGGGCGAGGGCCGCCCGGACATCTCCCGGCCGGTCAGTCATCAGTCATCAGTTCAGTTCGGAGGGTCCGCGCACTGGGCGCCACCGGCTACTGGTGCGGTTGTGGTTGGACCGCCTCTTGCAAGAATCCGCGCCTTGCAAGAACGGACGGTTGACGTGCAAGCGTGTGCTGAAGTACAGCAAAATCAGACCGACACTGTGTGATTGCGAATGTAATGGGTTGTAATGATTGCGATCGTAATGTACGGTCTGGACCGGCCGCTGACGCGATGAGTGTGGCAGTACGTACGGCATCTCGAGTGCGGTACCACTGCCATGTGGCGCATTTTCCGTACCTGTCCCGGAACCACCACGGCCGGCGTCGACAGCAGCAGGGACTGCACTGTCACGTTTGCAGCTCCGGGGAAGAGCACCGCCAGCAGCGCCGTTCGGTTGCCCGCACCGACAGGCCACGTGGGGTCTGGCAGTGTCAACGACCAAGCAGCCCAGAGTACTGCAGCGGTGTCCAGAGCATCCTGGAGCGCCGCCGGCACCCGGAGTAACGGTGTCGTCTGGGGCGGCGGCTGTGGCGGTGCCGGCGGCGGCCGTGGCATCGGCGGCGGGGGCGATGGTGGTGGTGGACTCTGCACTGCGGCCGCTGGCGGCGGTGGAGTGCTCGGTGGCTGGTCGGGACGCGGGGCCATTGGGGGCGGTGGTGGCGGCGATGGTGGCGGCGGTGGTGTTGGTGGCGGCGGTGGTGTTGGTGGTGGCGGCGGTGGAGGTGGCGGCGGCGGTGGCGGCGGGTGTTGCGATGGATTGTCCACTGAAACGTCCAGCGGCGGCGGTGGTGGTGGTGGTGGTGGCGGTGGTGGCGACAGGTCGACTGGTTCCATGGTGGAGGGCACCATGGGGACCCAAGGACCTAGCGGCAGCTGCGGCGGTGTAAGCAGGTCTGGAGGTTCCGGTGATAGAGGTGGAGGTGGTGGAGGCGTCACGGAAGTCGGCAGTGGCGGCGGCGGCGGCGGCCGTTGGGAGGCCGCCTGAGCGGGAGGTGGAGGTTGCGCCTGCAGCAGCGCCCCTGATGGAGGCTTCCCAGGCGGGTTGGGCGAGGACGAAAGCGACGCGAGGGGCGGCGGCGGCGGCGGTGACGATGGCGGCGGCGGTGACGGTGGCGGCGGGGGCGGAAGCTGCTGGCTTGGCAGCGGTGGCGGAGGAGACGGTGGCGGAGGCGAAGGGGTGGGCCTCGGTGACGGGGGCGGCGGTGGTGGCAGGGCCGCTGGAGGTGGCGGTGCGGGCGGCGGTGAGGGCGGCGGCGGTGAGGGCGGCGGTGAAGTAGGTGGCAGTGAAGTAGGTGGCGGGAAGGGCTGTCGCTGCTGCGGACTGGGAGGGTCCGGGGGTACCGCCGGCGAGCTGTGGGGAGTCACACGGGGCACGGGGCGCGAGGTGGGGAGCACGGAAGACGGGGCGGGTTTGAAGCACGGGGACAGACATGCAAGTCAAGGGTTTTCAGGTTATAGCCCTAAAATGTCTAGGGTTCAAAGGGTCAAATACCCAGGTACGGCAATCCGATGGTGGATGCGTGACAAGTGTAGTGCCATGGCATCGTGGTGCAATGCCATGCGGGTGCGGGCGGCCCACCGGGTGCAGGTTTGCCCCACCCAAGCCCCCCGACATCGTATAAACCCGCCACCTGCCTACCCCACACCCGTCCCTCCCAGCCCGCACCCCGCACCTGGCGAAGCCGTATCGCGGCCGGTAGGCGTCCGCAAGCTGCTGTACCTCACGGCTGGAGAGTGCCCGGTTGTACAACAGCAGTACTGCCACCTGGGGGTACGGCCAGTACGCCGCACAAGACAAGGTCGGGGCGCGCCAGGGCGAACATGTCGTTATACAACAGCGAAGAACACCCCCGTACACACCCCAGCATCCCAGGGTGGGTTCGGCGGGTTCCCCGTTTTCATCTAAGGGGGAACCCAGCAGCAGCAGCAGCAGCTGCAGCAGCAGCAGCAGCAGCAGCAATCCCAGTTTGCGCCCTCGGGCGCCAGCAGACACGCACCCTCCCAGGGCCCTCCCGCACCTGCCCCCGCAGCAGCGTGCTCCGCGGCGGGTAGGGCTCAGTGACGCACGAGCCGCCCACCGCGAACGTGTCGCCGCCCACCCGGACCGGGGTGCTGACCAGCTCGCGGGAGCGCAGGCACGCGGACTGCGAGCAACGGTGGTAGGTGGCCACCTGCGCGCCCTGCTCCCGGACCAGGACCTGGGGTGCGGGGAGGTAGAGGGGGGAGACAGCGGCCGGGTGGGGAGGAGGAAGGGGGAGGGAGGGAGGGAGGCGGAGACTGGACCTCCCGCGGCTGCCCTCACGTACCGAGGCACGGCAGGGCAGGGTGCCATCAATCGGGCCTCAGACTCGAGGGTCGAGGTCTGTCCCGTGCCGTGTCACTATGTACGGCATCGCTGGGACGGTGAGGGTCCTCAGAGAGACAGAGAGGGGCTTTCGTCGCGACATGTGTGACCCGCGCCCAGCAGTGGTGCCTACCTCCATCGTCCATTCATTGCTGGGAGGTGGCGAGGCCGCCGCCGCGCTCGTCCAAATGGTGTTGATGCCATACCCACCCTGGGCCGTACCCGCCGTGACGCCGCCGTACGACATTAGCAGCCCGCCGCCGCCGCTGCTGAACATCCCCAGGCCCAGCATCCACTGGCCGGCCCCCGGCGAGCTGGCCGTGAACCGTCCCAACCAGACAGCCGTGAACGAGCTCTCCACGCCGTCATCCCAGCCGTCGTACATTCCCAGGTCGTTGGGCATAGTGCCGCAGCAAGTGTTGCCGTCAAAGTCGACGGCAGCGGTCGAGCCGCCTGCGCTGCTGAATTGCCGCACAGAGCAGTTGCCAGTGAAGACGAGCATGTTTGCGGGACGAGAGTCGTACTCTGCGTCCTGCCAGATGTACAGCTGGCCGGCAGGCGGCAGGGTACTGTCCTGAACGGTGGCGTCGAAATGCGCCACATCGGGCAGGAGCTCCGAGGGGAGTCCTGCGCGGTGGGGGGGAACAGACGGAGCAGACGGAGCAGAGATCCCCCGTTTGACAGTGTGTAGAGCCGCGAGACAACTGCGCCGCCGTGTATCACAGTGTGCCGAGTGCCGGACTGGAATGGGGACGAAACACACGAAAAACAGCACGAGGGATGGAGAGAGCGGCACACGGCCCATAGCCTCACAACCACGGACGAGCGACCCGCGGAGGTGATCGCGGCGCTGACAACACTGGCGGCGTGGCGGGTCCTCGTTCATTCACTCCTCAAGATTCAGACACGTAACCCACCGCCTCACGCACCGGTGTTGCTTGCCGCCACCGCCAGCGGCCCCAGTCCCACAGCCCCCAAGGAAGAGGCCACTACGGCAAGCAGCGCGACTGCCCGGCTGAGGCTGCCCAGTGAGGAGGAGCGCCCCGTGCCGCCCAGTCTAGATCTCGGGGGGCCGCCACAGCCGCCGCCGCCGCAGTGCCTGCTCGCGCAGGTTGAGTCGGCCGCTGCTGCTGCCACCCGCATCCTGTAGCTGACTCCACTCGGGCCATGGTCGCCGCTCGCCCTGCCGCTGCTGCTGGCGGCCCTACCACCATCGTCTTGTCCGCAGCCGCTAGTGCGCAGACGGGATGACAGGCTGTGAAGGTGGCCTTCGGCACTGCTGTGGCGCTGCTGTTGCACGGCTGGATCCGCCATAGCTCCGATATCGTTGCTTGTGCCAAGTCCGCTACTGGTGCAGTTGCTTGGGGCGCTGCCTTTCGCACTGCCGGCTTTGCTCCCACAGCAGCTCTGAACGTCGGCACTGCTAGTGCCGCCCACGCATCTCATGTCGTTAATGTCGCATAGATTGTGTATAACACAACATGGCATGACCGTCCGGTCCTCGAGTGCTACTTTGGCGTGCAGGCGGTTACTGTTCTGGCCGCGCACTAGCCTGACGCGGGACTGCAGCAATCTAGCAGCTCCAACCGAACGACGCGCCGCTGTGAACGCAGGTCACACCCAAATATCGAACATCTCTGCACGAGGTTCGTGACTCTTCGCGCCCTTGGTTAAAGCGTGACGCCGGAGCGAGCCACTGCGTGGGAATTGGACGGACAGCGGCCGTCGAGGGTTGCAGTGAGCTGGCATAAGACACATGTGCAAAACTCAAACATGAGGTCACAATTTATCCACAGTTAGCCCTACCTAGAGATACGCCCAGGCTGCAAGCAAAGTGGGCGACGAGTCGCTGAAAGTGCCGACAGTCTGGGTTTTTGCCAGCGAGGAGTTAAACGGTACAGCCTTGGCATAAATAACAGTATATTATACACCTTATGTGATATCCTGTTGCATTTTCATCCTGAGCGTTCCGCGTTTAGAAAAATGGAAGACGATGTTGACTTGGTCAGCACTGAGCTGAGATAATGGTAATAGCATTTCAAATTGAACCCTACTACCTTGTACATCCAAATTGTATATACAAAAAATGTAAACAGCCACGGAGTTTTCCGTAGACCTACAGTCGTTCATCATGATTTCCTATGGCGCGGCAAGTATTATTGCGGGCTCAAATCTCCATTTTAGGCACACCTGCTCATTTTGCTGGCACCAATGGCGAGGCAGTTCCTCAATGCAACACGCCCACCGTTACGGTTGGTCCCACTCCGCATGTCCCACTGCACTCCCTGCGCAGACCCTGAATCTGTTCTAATTAATTTTCAGTGATAAACTCAGGTGCGGTTTAGGGAGTGTACCGATTTGTGCAAATGGACTGGGTCCGGCAAGTCAGTGGCAGCAGCTCCAAGAGTGTGAAAACTCATCAACGTTTCCTAGAAAAATCAACCATAAATTAACAGCAAGTTATGATTTATGATGTCTTGTCTGCACGGTCTGCGGTGCGGAGTATGTCAGGTCGTTAGTACTACTTGTACAACACCCTGTTGTACCTGTGCTTATTCAGCCCCTGCAGCAAGGTTCAGAGGGACGAAAACTTCAGGGCCGCCTACAGATCCGATCCTTAATCGAACAACTGTTACAAGAAAACCGTGTCACGTGCCACTGATGGTCGCCATGCACAAATGCGTTTTGTGGTGCCCATTACCACGGTTTACCACAAGTGCTGGTCCAGGACAGCGTTGATCGCATGCCGTCACGCTGGCCCATGCTCAGGAGTTCCGAGTGCTTCCGTGCGATGAACAGAACCTCGGTCAGTTTCGTGGGTCCATGCCGGTGCTTCACCGCGGCGGCCTCCGGTGCGCAAACCTCTACCCTGCTGTGCCCGCTGACTGCTCCTCTCGAGTGTCTAGCAATTTCCGCGCGGCTGCCCCCTCCCCCGAAGAACCCTTCATGGCGCTGTATGACGGCTTGAGTGCTGCTAACATGTTGGTGGCATACATCGTCATCTAAGCAGTGGTCCAGTCGTCACAGCTTGACGCACGGCTTGTGGGAAGACTAAGGGTTTGAGCACCACGGGTGGTCGGTGCACGAATCAGTGTGTTCAGTGACGTGCCTTGCAAGTCCCGGGGGATCCAGGGTTCCAGGCATGGGGCCTGGCATCGTTTCGGTCACCTACACGCGACGCACGGGAGCTGGAGCGTGCAGCGGATTCGCCGTCTGGTCAGCCCGCAACGGCCCGCACAGGTGGACATAAAAACGGTCGTCAAGCGTTTTTCACACAATCACACACACACGCCCGTGCGCAGGCGCCAACACGACAACTGCCGAGGCAGCCGACTGGAGGCACGGTAAGCAAAATTACCCTTGCACGGGCAGTTCTCGAGGACGGAGACCCGATTCCAACCCAAGCCGACTACAGGACCAAGTTCTTGCTAACCCAAATGAGAATTCGCGACGGGGGCCTTAAGAATGACTTTCCGGCGGCGCAATCGTCTAAGGCCTCATACGGCAACAATCATGCAACTAATAGAAGCAACTAAGCCTAAAAGCTACGGTCATAAAACAAGACGAACCGCAGGCAACTAGTATCCGTAACACTACTCGTAATCGTCACTGAAATCTTAGATCCCGTCAAGGACAGGCCGAGCGATGCACGGAAGCCCAGTACGGAAGCCCAGTACGGAAGCTCAGTCAAGGAGAGGACGGGCTCTGGACACAGACTCGCTCGCGACCAGGTGCCGTACACGCTCAGCCCTCAGCCTGCCGCTGTGCAACGTAACGCTCGTGACTGACCCGTGGTCCACTCACTGCTGCTGCTGCAAGGGAGGAAGCTCTGCGGGTCCCTCCTCTGCGGGTCCCTCCTCTGCGGGACCCTCCTCTGCGGGTCCCCACACAGACCGCCGCACGCCGTCGGTGGCGCCTTGGCACCCGCTTCCCGGGATTGACGGCCACAATGAGACCAGATCCTACCAGATCCTACCAGATCCTACCAGATCAGATCAGATCAGATCAGTGTCTCCTTCACCACCCGACGCGTCTCTGTTGCCCGATCGCACATCCCGCCCTGCGCAGCGAATCAGCGTGTACCGCATCATAACAACTTGACCATGTCATCCCGTGCCCCCATTCCCCACGCACCCACCCAACCCACCCAACCACCCACGCAGATCCATCAAGAAGGTCGAGCTTGTACCATTAGGAATGTTTGTAGATAGGAAAGTAGGTAGGTTGGTTGGGAGGTTGGTTGGTGCGCTCCAATCCAATCCATTCCAATCCATGCAGTAACACGATGACGACGACGACGACGACGACGACGACGACACCACCATCGGCCATCAGGCACATCAGTTGCAGCTGTCCCCCGAAGGTGACCCCGCACGGGCAAGGCAGAGGGCCGCGGGCCGCTCCTCGGCCAACCTTCATGGCACACCGGGACAACCGCATCCTCGCATCCAATCACGGCAAGCGCCACCGGCCTCTGGACTTGCCACATGGAGCTGAGGTCGTCGCCGCTGCCCCACAGGCCGCCGCACCTCATCCGGGATCACTCAACGCGCCCCTCAAAGCCCTCGTGAGCGGCCCCCGCCCCTACCCCCCAGGATGGATAGGCTTGTGGGCCCACCCCTCCGCACCGCACCGCACCGCACCTCACCGCACCTTAGCGTGATAGCTGCCGTCCTGCCACTCCACAGTGCCCGCAGCCCCGTCGCAGCCAACCTGCACCGCCCTGACCACACCATAGATTGACACACTCACACACACATTAACTCACACACACACACTCTTTCTTCCTGCCACAATCACGAACGTGCGCGCACACACTTACAAGCCGGTATGCGCACAAATACACACGCTTACACCAACCTACACACACACGCACACATACACACATACGCACACATACACACATACACACACGCGCATTGACCCTTGACCTTCCCCCAGCCCATGCATTAAACGATACTCTACCTGCTTTCGACTTGGGTCAAAATCGCCCCAGGCCCAGATCGCGTCCCCAAGCCCTGTCCCAGAGGCGTCGCCCACAGGCTGTGCGGACCGACCCACCGTCCCACCGGCCCACCGACCGCTCCAAGTGCAGGCGGTGGCACGCAGGCACGAGGTGGCCCGGGCGGAGAGTGCTGCCGCGGGCCCTGCGCCGGTCGCCACGGGGTGGGTGAGCAGCAGCGGTCGGGCCATCGGGGATGGCCCCCTCCTCCTGCCTCCTCCATGGCGGGCAGTGGAGAGGAGAGGCGAGGAGTGGGACCATTTCGTGCTGCCGCATCCGACGAGTGCCTGGCCCGGGGGAGGGAGCTCTCTCAACCCATGCATGCACTGACTTCGGCACAGCATGCGGAAAGAAGAACTGGCGGCCGGCCGAGGGGGACATGGTGGCAGGCCGCCGTTGTGTTGTGAGGGCGTAAGTCACGTGTGCGTAAGCGCCGGCTCGCATTCGCCCAGGCGCACGAGCCTGGGTCGCGTGGGCCGCCGCCCTATCGGACGCCATGGGCGGCCCGCGGGGCCCGGACCACCGAGCAAACGGCCTCAAACCCACCGCTGAGGCCGCTCCGTGTGTGGGGCCCACAACCAAACTCAGTCGCCGCCGACCCCACCCGCCCAGCGCGGAGCCGCAACCCGCCTCAGGCGGGCGGAGAGGGGCCCGCCAGCGTGGACGAACAGGTTCCTGAGCTGAGTCTTGCAGCGTCTAGGTCCGATCCTGTCGGTGCCTGGTCCTGTATGAGAAGAAGAATAGCCTAACATGCTGCAGCAGTGCCACACCCTTGACTCCTTGCTTCCTGGCACCTGGCTCCTGGCACCTGACCGCCGCCCCGGGGAGCGCTGCCAGCCATGCCGCGCGTGTGGCGCGGCGGGTTTCCGGGCGTTGAGACCGCAACCCTGTGAAGCCCCCACCTTGGAGCCTGACGCGGCGGGTTTCCGGGCGTTGAGACCGCAACCCTGTGAAGCCCCCACCTTGGAGCCTGAACACCAGCTGAATACACACGGCCACACACCCACAACCGCAAACACAAGCGCGACAGCGGCACATGCCACAGGACGTTACAGACCATGAGGACGCAGCTCGCGGCGCGCCGCATCGCCTCGCCGGCCATGTACGGACAGAGCTGGGCGCGGTCTGAATCTGAACCGGCGGTTCCGTAAGGGGCCATCTCAACTGCCTCCACACACCCCAGCGAACCAGCACAAGCACCGAGCCGACGGTAAAACACGGGAAGGCACGGGCCCTGCTCGTGGCCCTCCGCAAAAGCCGTCGATCCAGAGCACGTGGATATCACAACGCCGTACGTGCGGTACGACGACAGACAGACACGGTCGTCGCTCCGTACATGCTACGCTGCGACACCGGGTCGCTCTGCGTGGTGCGTACGTGTCAGAGAATGTGAGCCGCGGAAATAATGGCCTCTCGGCGCGTATGCTGAGTTGCTGACACAAGGGTGCCCTTCGGGGGCGTCGCACGTTGGGCCACGCTTGAAGCCTGATCAAGCACCCCACACCTACACACACCTACACACACCTACACACACCTACAGACACCTACAAACACCTTCGCACACCTACACCCACGCACACACACATACACGCACCAGCGTTTGATCTCACCCGGAACACCGCCGACCTGCACAGCTGGGTTGTGATTTACCCAGGTCTGGCCTCACGCCCCCCGGCGCCGCCGGTTGCACCAGCTCTACTGGACTCCCATCCGGAACACAGCTCAACGTCAGCTACAGTGACCCATGGGTCGGATCCCGCACAGCATCCGCGCCAAGCAGCTGCGGAGCTGCAGGTCGGGTGGGTATACAGTCGCTGCCTGGCAGCGCGGCGCCGACCGCAGCAGCACAAGCGTAGTGGCGCCGGGGCAAGCCCCGGGGGCCTGCGTTCTCATACCTCAACCGCCTCAACGGTAAAGCACCACCACCTACCGCACAGAGCTCTGGCGTGAACACGAAACTCACTACACAAAACTCACTACACACGCGGGAATCGAGGCTACAGGGAACCGAACGACAGCATTGCACACTGGAACATGGGCTTGCCCGCTCTCTGACGTCGACCGCACCGGCATGGACGCGGACACAGCCGTCGCGGACTCAAGTTTCAGATCCAGATCCAGATTCACCAAGATACGGCCACGTGCACGAGATCTCTGACCACGAACGACCCATGCATCAAAGCGGAGTTTTGCGACTTCAAAATGCCAGTCGGCCGTACCAACGGGGGTACGGACGAGTCGAGCGGCAGCGACACAGAAGCACCTGCAACGACACCCTCGCACCCGCCCGCCCGCCCGCCCGCCCGCCCGCCAGCGCCCACCCGGGATATCAGAACCCGGATCTGGAGGGTAGAGGGGGCCAAGATCCGAGATCCAAAACTCATGCAGGGAGCTGTGCAGGCGTCGGCAACAGGCCCAACACACAAACGGACGATCAGCCAATCGTCCCATCATGAGACCATAATAACGGTCAACGGTCATCCGTTCAAATAACGTCTTGAAAAAGCCCACCAGCCTCCTCCCCGGCCAGCCTGTGACACAGCCTGGGAGACATCAGAGACATCCAAGCAGCAAGTGCCCTCTTGCCCCGCAGCCGCGACAGTCCCGCCGCCCCGCGTTCTCCTCGGGTGCCGGGTGCCGGGTGGCGGGTGCCGGGTGGCGGACACAGTCCCCAAAACAAATCAGCAGCAGCAGCAGCAGCAGCAGCAGCAGCAGCAGCAGCAGCAGCAGCAGCAGCAGCAGCAGCAGCAGCAGCAGCAGCAGCAGCAGCAGCAGCAGCAGAAGCAGCAGCAGCAGCAGCAGCAGCAGCAGCAGAAGCAGCAGCAGCAGCAGCAGCAGCAGCAGCAGCAGCAGCAGCAGCAGCAGCAGCAGCAGCAGCAGCAGCAGCAGCAGCAGCAGCAGCAGCAGCAGCAGCAGCAGCAGCAGCAGCAGCAGCAGCAGCAGCAGCAGCAGCAGCAGCAGCAGCAGCAGCAGCAGCAGCAGCAGCAGCAGCAGCAGCAGCAGCAGCAGCAGCAGCAGCAGCAGCAGCAGCAGCAGCAGCAACAGCAGCTACAGCGCCCCGCGACCGTTTGGTGGAGTCGGGCTCGTACGGCGCACCGGACCTGCGCAACCCCCGCAGAGCACAGCCGCGAGGCACCCACCCCCTTCCCGCGTGCCCCGGGGCCAGCAGGGGGGGATCCTCCTCGCCTCAACCGGGTCTGGGTCCCTTCCGCCCGCGAATCAGCAAGCAGGCAGGCAGCACCCCAGCCAGCCAAATCTACAGTGAACTGAACACGGCGCGAATCGGCGCCAGCATGGAATGTGGGAATGTGTTTGGACCCTGGTGCACCGACCTACCAGCACATTGCTGCGGGAAACACACACACGCACAGGCGCACACACACATACACACACACGCACACGCACACGCACACGCACACAAATCTGCACATTCGCACATGAGCACAGTGAAGCACACACACACACACAAAACAGCGCACAGCACACCAGGCGGCGCCCCCGTCTGGTACCCTGCGGCCATTCTGGGCGGCAGGCAAGTGCTTTCCGACCACCTCTTGAAGCTTGCAAAGCGACACAACCCACAACCCCCGCAGCTGCAGCCAGGCCAACCGCCACGGGTCAGACCGCGAGGCGCGGCGGCAACAAAGCACATCCCGTGCCTGGGGTGCGGACAGCGCTGCGCCATCACCAGAATCCGATGCCGCCCGGCCCCGTCAGACTGGACAGGTCGAATCCGCCCACCGCCGCCAGTTGCTGCGCCGCGGCCTCCGCCGCCGCCGCGGCCGCCTCCTGCTGTTGCTGGTGTTGTGACGGGTGCTGGGGGTGGTGCGGGTGATGGCCCGGGTGTTGTGGATGGTGGCCAGGGTGGTGGTGGCCCCGGGAGCCAGCCAAATCCGCGCCGCCGCTGCCTCCGCCGCCGACGGGCCCGAGGTCTGCGCCGCCGCGGTTGTGGAACTGCTGCAGCGCCGCCGCCGCCGCCAGGCCCGGCACGCTGCCCGGGGTCGGCGGCGCGGCGGGGTTGCCCGCGGCGGTGGCGGCGGCGGCCGCTGCGGCGGCGAACAGGTTGCGGGAGGCGCTGTGCTGCTGCAGCAGGGCGTTGAACACCTCCGTGACTGTGGCACCGGGGCAGCAGGGGGGCGACCGGGGGGGGGGGTGCCAGCGGGGCGAGGGGTTGAGGCGGTCGGGTGCCGCAGGACTGGTGCAGATGCGGCCACGTAAGATGAGAGAAACACGCACTGCGACAGGAGGCGGCCTAGGCTCCTAGCTCCCGACGTAGGAGGCGGGAGGCGGGAGCTACGGCTCTGAGGAGGCAAGACAGCCGATGCAACCGCTGCGCCCGCGCGCCTAGACGATCAAATCAAGCGGCTGCAAAAACAACAACGCTACAACACCTGTGGAGTTTGAAACTGACGCGAACGCCAACACGCCCACAGCAGCGCAGTGCGCCACGTCACCCGAAAGCACAGCGTTCCCAGCGCCTGCAAAGCCTGCAGCCCCCAACCCGCAGTCGTTGTGCCCCCCCCCCGGCCCCGCCCCGCCACATCTGACCGCAGGCGGTCCCCCGATGCTCACCGAACTCACCCTCCTGCGCGCCCCAGCCGCCGCGCAGCGCAGGAGGGGAATTCTCCGCCGCCAGGGCCGCCATCGCAGCCGCCGCAGCCACGCCGCCGGGCCCGCCGCCCGGGCTGCCGCCGCCGGGCCCCGCCGGCGAGGCCGCCACCCGCGACATGACCGCCATGTTGGCCGGCGTCAGCGGCGGCAGCGCCTGCGGACTGCTCGTCAGAAGCTGCTGCTGCTGCTGCTGCTGCTGCTGCTGCTGCTGCTGCGCCTGTTGCTGCGCGGCGGACATGGACATGGGCATGGGGCCGGATGCGCTGCCGCCCGCGCCCGACGGCCCGGCGCCGGCGGAGCCGCCCGGGCTGCCGACCGACCCCCCGCCCACGCCCGTGCGGCTGCCCTCCATGGCCCTCTTGACAGTGAGCGCTTTGCTGCCGATGCGGCGCATGTGCAGGTTCTTGATCAGCAGGTCGGCGGAGCTGTCCTCCACGTACTCGCAGAAGGCGTAGCCCTGAGACGGACGGCGGCGGGCCGGGATGGTGGTGGTGGTGGTGGTGAGGGTTAAAACCCCCATCGGTAGACATGGGGAGGGACGTCATAAGCGGGAGTCCAGGGGAGTGCAGGGGGAAGCCAGGGGTGAGCGTCTGGTTGGCGCCATGCGGCTAGGGGTTGGGGGTAGGGGGTAGGGGGTAGGGGACGCGGCGGGCGGGGGGAGTGACGCTGTGTGACAGTCCTGAGCCCCTCATAAAGCCCGGGTGGAGTCAGTCGATCTACTTCTAAACCTCGCCCGCAAAGCGGCGGCACCTGTGTGGGTGCGGCGTTCACGCCGCCAGCCCGACCCCGACCCCGACCCCGACCCCGACCCCGACCCCGACCCCGACCCCGACCCCGACCCCGACCCCGACCCCGACTCCGACCCCGACCCCGACCCCGACCCCGACCCCGACCCCGACCCCGACCCCGACCCCGACCCCGACCCCGACCCCGACCCCGACCCCCCCACCGCACCTTGGACTTGCCGGTCGACTTGTCCATGACCAGGTTGAAGCTCTTGAGCGTACCGTACGGCACCAACAGCTCCTTCACCTGGCAGGGCAGCAAATGGGCAAGATGATGATGATGGTGGACGGCCGTACAGTGTTGGCGTGAGGGAGGCAGCACGGAAGCAGCACGGAGGTCGGTCGCTTGCAAGGGGACATGTCGCAGGTCCACCCCCCTCCTCCCTCCTGGCTACCTCCCTGTCGGGCTCTTTCCCCCCACCCTGGAGGTCCCCTCCGCCACCCTGCTGGTGTTCCTGCTGCTACTGCTGATGACGATGATCCCCCCTCCCGTCTCCCCCGCCCCTGGAGCGCACGCACCATGTCCTCGCTCCACTCGCACGGCAAGCCGCCCACGAACAGCTTGTGCGGCGAGTTCTCGACCACCGTACGACAGATCTCCAGCTGGGACAGGTCGATTGTGGGGTCGGGCGTCGTGGGACCAAGCATCACGGCAGTGGCGGTGTCGTAGTTGCTGGGCCGCCGTACCTGGGCGCGAGAGGGACATGGTACGGAAGGAAAGACGCGGCATTGAGGGACGAGGAACCAACCAATTACAAAAGGGCAGTGCCGGCCGCCCTCGATCGCATAAGCACACACCGGTGGGAGGACCGCCCGCCACAAGCCGCCCCCCACCCGCACGACGTCGCCGTCCTGCAGGCCCACCCCGTAGGCCGTCCTAGGGTTCCAAAAGGTGGTGCTCAAAAACACTCCCCTTGCTCAACCTGCCCTGCTCAAACGCCCCGGTCAGAAGTGAAGGGTTCCAGAAATGGAGGGTGTCAGGAGTGGAGGGGACCGCAAAGGGAACACCGCCGGTGCACCGCCGGATGGATGGATTGCGGTTCCCCGATTTGCGGCAGCGACAGCCAGCAACAGCGGTAGCCAGCCGCGGCCACAGTGCGCGCGACATGCCGGCCCGTGCCGCAAGACGCACGACCCGCGGCCCCAGCAACCAGCCCACCAGCCGAGTCGCGCACCGCCTCACGGACCACCTCCCAACCCACCTTGAGGTACGCGTTCTTAAACGCCACGCCGTCGAAGGCCATGGCGTTCGACGCCTCCTCCACAGAGCGGAACTCGATGAAGGCGTAGTGCTTGTCCGGCGGCCCGGGACCCGGCGGCGGCACCGGCCCGGCGGAGCCCGGGGGCGACCCCGCCGCGGGTGCCTGGGATACGGCGGGCAGGACGCGGAGACCAGCACATGTGTTGGTGCAACCAGCGCACCGGACCAACCAACGCGCCGGGCCAAGGGAGGACAGCCAACCAAGGGGCGGACAGCCATAAAAGGGGGGTTGGGGCAAAAGGGGGTCAGCCAAAAAGGGCGGGGCGGGGGCACAGCAGCCGTCGGGTGGATGCATGCTCGTCGATGCATATCACCTTGGCCGCTATCCAACGTGTGGCTGTGGTGGTGCACAGGCCCAGCAGCTGGCAGTAGCTGGCAGTAGCTGGCAGTAGCTGGCAATAGCTGGCACCACACGCAAGACGACAAGTCCACCCGTCCCGATTCGTCCGACGGCGGCAGCAGCAGCAGCAGGGTAAGGGGTACCAAGGCTTCCTAGGGGGCCCGCCATGGGTCGTAAATCCGGTGCGGGGTAAGGGGCAGGGCAGCGGGGCGACCTAGGCCACCCGGACACCTACTGCCCACTCGGTGACTTTACGCGGTTTCGCTGTCTCTCCTGATGCGAGGGGACAGCCCGGGGTTGTTTCATCCGTTCCAGGTAGGGCATTTGAAATTGGTAGATATTTGAAACTGCGCTGCTGACAGAGCGACGATACCCCAAGTAGGGGGCCACCGAACTGCCCTCCGGCTATACCCGTCACGACGCCCCCGGTCGGTCCGTCACCCACCGCCTTGAGCTTGCACGACAGGATGGCGTTCCCGGGCGCTGCGTTGGCCCCGGTCCGCAGCATCAGGGTGTGCAGGAAGTGCCGCAGTTCCTCCTGCAGGCGGGCGGGCGGGCGGGCGGGCGCAAGGGAGAGGTGGGGTGAGGGCGGGGCAGAGGGCGGGGCAGCGGGCGGGGCAGCGGGCGGGGCAGAGGCCGGGGCAGAGGGCAGGGCAGAGGGCAGGGCAGGGCTCAGCGCCGCCCCCCAGAGAGCTGCCCTCCTCTTGAGGGGGCGCGATGGACCCCCAGCCTTCCCAACAGGGGCCAGCTAGGCCAGCGCGAGCACCGTCCGGCAGGCCGCGGCTCCCACATCGGTGGGCGAGGGCACGGAGCCCCCTCCCCCCCAACAGCGCACGCGCGCGATGTCGCGCTGGGCACCCCGGCGGGTCATCTGCGGACGGGCTGCTGCTCGTGACAGCGACATTACACGTCGACTGCCCAGGAGTAGCGGGTCCAGGGTCGGGGCCCAGCCACCCGTACACCACCCGCCGCGGGTGAGGCGGAATCCCAGCCACCCTGGGTGCGGTCGGGGGGCCTTCCTCAACCACAGTCGTCGGGGCGCAGCCCTTGCAGCCCTCGCGGCCCCTTGCCCGCGGGCCTCACCAACGATGGGGCCCACCCCTTCCCGCGCAACAGGTTGACACCCGCTCGTCGGGAACCCGTGTCTGAGATCCGTGTCGGGAGGCACCCGTGCGGTGCCATACACACATACACTCGCACCTGGGCTGGGTCGGGCGGGTCCTTTTTCACACGACACGGGGGCACACTGTGTGCCTAACGGGGGAACCCCACGAGGGACGAGGGACGACCCAGGTGCCGCAAGGAAATATGCGGGAGGGCAGCCCACGGGGCACCAATGCTGCAGGCGGCCCATATGCCCAGCCGGCGATGTGACGGCATGGCTGCTGAGACCTCTTCTTTCGTAGAGGTACCGCCGTACGCACTTTTCAGGGCGCAGGCGTCCGTCAGTCGGACTCAGGGGAAATGTCCTCTCCTCCACTCCTTCCGCCTTTCACCCCCCTCTCCATCTTCCGCAAAGGATATTTCACCGGTCTTTCCGTCAGGGCTGGGTTGGCAGAGACCTCGGTCAGCGTCAGGCCCGGTCAGACATGTAACACGCACACACACACCACCGCTGCTCTTCACTTCTCGCAGATCTATGTCGGCCGGGGTCGGGGTCAGGGTCGGGGCGGGGCGAACGCACCTCCACAGCCTCTCCCCCTACATCCCTCAATGTTGTTGTCAATAGCGACCATCCCTCACCTCGGTGGTGTTGGGCGGCAAGTTCCCCACGTACAAGCGCTTGTAGTTGTTGATCGCCGAGGGGTTGGTCGCCTGCACCTTGGCGTGCACCCCCGCCAGCCAGGACCTGAAGTGCCCCAGCTTCTTCTGCAGTACCAAGATCTGCGCGTCGCGCTGCCGCAGCTCGTCCCACACCACGTGCTGCTGCATCTGCTGTACTTGGACCTGTGACTGTTGCTGCTGCTGTTGCTGCTGTTGTTGCTGCTGCTGTTGCTGCTGCTGTTGTTGCTGCTGCTGCTGCTGGCCGTGCGGCGCTGCTTGGGGGCCCGGCAGTTGTTGCCCATGCGACTGCGACTGGGCAGGGTGGAGCAAGCTTTGTGGCTGCGCTCCGGGGTGAGGATGGGGCGGCCCGAGCAGTTGCGCCGGGTGGGGTTGCGGATGGGGATGGGGATGGCCGTGTTGAGGCGGAAGCCCCGACACGTCGGGTGCCCCCGACCCGGCCGTCCCGAACAGGGTCTGGCCGAGGGACGGGCCCGGAGATGCAGCGGCCATATGCAGGGAGGACTGCAAGCTGAAGGACAGCTGCGGCTGCGGACTCCCATACTGCGGCGATGGTTGTGGAGACGGTGAGGGGGGCGGGTGCTGCGGATGGTGTGGCAGCAAATGGTGTTGGGGGGGTGACTGTTGGAGAAGGTGGAGGTGCTGAGGTGGCCCCGACCCCGTCGGGTCCGAGCTCGGCCCTCCGGCTAATTCTTCTGGCTGCTGCTGCTGCTGCTGTTGCTGCTGCAGGTGTGGGTGTGGGTGCGGTTGCGGTTGCTGGAGAGGATGTTGGTGCGGGTGCTGGGGATGGGAAGGGGGGAGGAGCTGTGCATCTAGTGGGTGCTGCGCGCCGCGAGCAGGCCCGCTAAATCCCTCCACCTCCGCCTCGGCCTGAGCCGCCACCGCGGCCCCCGGCCCCGCACCGCCGCCGAGCTCGCCAGGCTGTGGCGCCTGCGGGTTCGGCGGCTGCTCCGAGTGAGGCGGCGGCTGCGCGGGTGGGGCTGGACCCGATACCGGCGGCTGCTGAGAGCCCTGAGGCAGCAGCTGCTGCTGTGGGGGCTGCTGCTGCTGGGCCGGTTGCGGTGCCGATGGCCGCGGTGGCGAGGGTGGCGGCGGACGAGACGCGGACGGATCCACGGTGGCGAGCAGGGAGGAAGCTGCGGGCCCGGGGGTGCGGACAGGGAGCAGGAGTCCTTGTGCGGAAGAGCGGACTGACGTGTTGCAGGGAGCCGCGGCGGCCTGGGGTGCCGCGCGCGCGCGAAAATGCTACAACGACTCGCGCAACAGCCCTACTTGACCCCGAGAGCTCAGCGCGCAAAACAGTCGAACCACTACATTCATTGTTATCGTGAGGAATATGCGTAGAGCGCTGTCACTCGGTCAAGGTGCAGGCAGGTCTGTCCAACGAACGCGCGCATTATCTCCGACAAGCACCGGACCTAACGCCCCAGGCCAGAGCTCCAGAGTGCTGGGTAGGTTTCAGTTCAGAATTTTTGTGACAGACATGGCTCATAGCGCCACGCCAGCCATGAGGTCTGAGCCAATTAACTTCGAAAAGTCGCGGACCCGCCCAAGCTCTCCGGACGCCTGTGACGATGCCAGCTCACCCTTCGTGGAGTATGATGCTAAGATGCAAGCAAAGGTTACTGAAGTTGCGCTATCTAATTATGTCGGCCGAGGTAAGCACTTAGGGCTTGCGAAGGTACCCCGACGTCTTCACAACTACGCTAAGATCAGCCTAATTGCTGTTCCATTGCTACCTTATCTAACATTCAATAGAGAACTGACTTCAAGCCACCAAAACAGTTTTGTAGCATATGGACACTGGCGAGCTCACAGCAAATGCAAATTCTGTGCTGATAGCGGCTGCTAAATATTGTAAACCTATATGTGAAGCTATTCATATTATGACAATGTGAATAAGCCGGCCTCCCGAATAATCGGTCGAAGCACAGCCCCTTGCGACGTCCAGCACCCACTCACCCTGCTGATGTGCACTATCTCGCCGCTGCTGAGACGCCTCCTGGTCGGGGGCTAAGATTTCTCGCATGGCGCGTCGTCATCATTCGGAAAGGAAAGTAGCTGGCCTAGGTGGGCATCAGCATGGAGGGGGCTCGGCGGGCGTATGTTCTTGCACCCTCCTAGCCCCCAGCGGAAACAGCACAGCACGCACGTGCCGTAGACTCGGAAGGGCAGAAGCAGAAGCCGTGGGTATCAACCGGCCGGTGTGTCGGCAAGTTTGGTTGCTCGACTCGAATGTGGGCGCAAGGCCCATAAACCCTCGCTGCCTACCCGTCAGTAAAGCAATGTTGATACTCATGAAATATTTCAATCGGTCTTTGGAAACTACCTTACCTCTTTTGGAAGCCGATAAAGTTCATGAGGCAGTTCCAGGCTCAACTAACTACGGCGGCCCGCGCCCACCATCGGCTTGTGAGATATCAAACACATTCTTGGCCCAGAAATTTACATTGAGATAGAGATAGCGCTACATTTAATTACTGTGAAAAAAATATGCGCATCGGGTACTGCGAGCTATCGCCGTAAGCCCAAGCCGTGCTTTTCGAACAAAAGTCCCGAATAGTTCGGTGTCGTGATGCATAAAATATTGCAGCGACATTTTTAACAGTTACTATCATCTTGCCTGCAATACTGGTGTTCAAAGGGGGAGGCCGCCCGCCGAGGAAAAGTGGGGCCTCGTTCGGACGAAGGCGATTACTCTGTTCCTTGCATTGATGGATGTCATGCGAAGCATTTGCGTCTTGTTCATGAAGGTCAATTTATGCATAGTTTGGAGGATTGACGCGTCAGTCAGTCAAACCTTTGTCAACGCTGACCACGTGCGCTGTCATCATCGCATGCAACTTCATTATAGTAATCTAATTTTCGAAACCTATTGCATAATGCGTCTCGGCTCATAACTTTAAACCAGCCACATCCTGCACACAGTTTGCTGATACACCACATGTCACATGCGCTCCAACTTTGGGGGGGACCATTGCTGGGCGAGCAAGAGCAGCCTATTAAGGTTGAAAGCATGATAGAGGATAATTACTATCCCAGCTAGATGTCCGTGTCAGAAGGCGCAGACGCGCTGAGAGCACGCAGCATGGCCGGGTGTACCCAGTGCGGCCCCCAGATACCCTTGGCATGTTTGCCTATGTCCTGGGGTGGGGTCCACCCTGGTCCAGTCGCACCGACGCCTGTCGTCAGCCATTCATCTGACCCAGGCGCCAGCGTCCCGTGCGCTGCGAGTACAGTACCGAAAGCAATTTCGACGCACAAGCTTCGACGCATTCGAATTGTGGGCCATCTGTACGCAAAGAATTTGTATCAGTTCCAAATATTCTTTATGAACGCATACGAATGACCGCGATGGCAGGCTGTGACATGCGTGGCGTGCCCACTCGAGCTGAGCAAACGGGCAAAGTCCACAAATAATGGGAGCTGTACTCAGAGAGAATATGCAAAATTGATGCCGCAGTAGTGAAAGCCCTACGAGGTGTGTGGGTTTCGGGTTGCGAACGGCGCACTCCGGGAGAGTTGTGCCGTCTTGTACACGTCGGAAGGAAGCTGGTCAGCAGGCGCCTGATGGCCCGATCCGGCCAACATTTTGGTTCGCTGATACAGTCGGCCAAGTTCTTGCATGGCCCAAGTTCTTAGTGCGGGCATTCCTTCGCCCCAACACTCCCAGCAACGAGTTGCCTGCTGGCCCACCAGAACGTGACCGACCTACCGGTAGACGAGATGTGTGCAAAGCGCCACCAAAGATGACTGGCGTTCTACCGAACTGTTTTATGAAAGACGCCTTTTCAATTGTTACTGGCACACGCTCGCTGAAACGCCGACAAAGCAGCAAGGACGTATGCGGCGAACGAGGACCGGGGCTTACTCCGAATGTGTAACTCGTGTTGGCCGATGGTTGATATTATGACAATGTAAGGAGGGGGAGTTGCGTTGCGTACCTGTGACAGGGCCTGACGCAGTGAGGCTGCTAAGGCTCAAAGCAGCTTGCGAACAGGCGTTTACCTTAAACGACATGTACTTCTCAATGACGCAACTCTTGCCCGAACGCCAACATACTGAACAATTACAGTTTCGTTTACTGGCAGTCAGATAGGTTCTCGAGTTCGACCTTGTGCACAGCCTCACGCTTCGCGGAAACCGGCGTTTGCCAGTTCTGAATCAAATTATTAAACTTATATGTATGGAAATTGACGGACCACAACGTATTGGGGCCGACTAAGGTCGAACTCGTTCCAACTGTTCACGGCCTCGCTTTTCAGGTAGCTACATTACCGCATAGCGAAGTGACCCAATCTGCAAAATGCCATCGAAAGGAAGAGCACATGCAGAAAACTGTCTCCAAGTACCGCGTCAACCGACAACCAACATACGATAGGCTCCGAGTGCGACAGCCCGAGGCACAGTCGGGTTCCGCGCAGGCTACCAGAACCGCCTCTGACCCACCCGTCGCCACTCCAGCCGCAGAACCAGGCCGCTGGCCACACGCCGAATGTTTTCTTGCCCTTTCCTCGCATTTCCGACCTCCACCCATTTCCCCTGCGCGACTTTCATGACACTCACAGCTAACCCGCAGAAGGCGCACGCCGTTGCCGTTGCGGGTCACCAACCCGTGACTTCCGGTCGGGCCGCTGCGCTGTGCGCGGTCCGTGGGGCGACGAGGCGATCTCAGTGGCCTCAGTGGCCTCAGTGGCCACCGGCCAGGTACCAGGACAGCTGCTGCAGCCGCATGCGGGTTCGACGCCCCCACCGAGCGTCTCCTCCCCGCTCCCGCTCTGAGCCCCGTCCCCGCCTGCTGCCCACCCGCCCCTCCCGCGAGACCGCGCAGGCCTTGCCCTTGGCCTTGCCCTTCTCCCGGCGCAGCCGCCCTCCATCCCCCCGCGCCCACTCGATGCTTCTAGGGCTCGCTGCGATCCGTACCATGCTGCAACCCCTCCGAGAACATCTCTAAGTTCACTTCTCAGCTGATGAATGATACACCCGTGCAGCCCCGTACACTGCTCTCGTGCGGAATCCCTCTCACTCAATCCAATGGCACAGTGTCACCCCATCCAGTGGCCTAGGAGCCTGTGCACCCCCGGTGACACTCGCACGGGCGCACGGGCGTAGGGATGTCCTGTTCGTTGCGCACCAGCCCAACCCCGGCGTGGCTCAACTTGGCTTCTGACGCATCCCGTCCGCCCCCAGGCTTCGACAGCGCACCACGGGAGTAAGTTCACGCGGGAGCAGCGCTGCCGCTGGGCTTACTTATGCGGGTGCGGCCCCGCCCACTCGCGACCTACCCACCGACCTCCCCCGCAAGGAGGAGGACTGGGCGAAACCCCAGCCCAGCGGCTGTTCCCCTCGCCAGCGTTCCCGAGCGCAGGCCACCCGCCCGCGCTCCTCTGCCGCCGGGTGGCAACCCCCCGCCCGGGCCCCGGCAGCACCCACGCCACAAGCTCACCGCTGCAGCGCGAGCGCCGCCACCGCCGCCACCGGCGTCAGTATGACGACCGCGGCCACCAGCCCCGCCCAACGCATCGCCTCTTCGTCACGCCGCCGCTCCTCCTCGGTTGCGACGTACACCGTACGGCGGTCCGCAAGGGGCCTGGAGAGTCGACACACGACGCGGGCGGGGGAGAGCTCTGCTGGTTGGGACAAACACAAGGTTGGGCGGCCGTGCTCTTCGTCCCGCGCATTCCCCCGCAGTCCGGGCGCACCCTACCGCACATGTGCCGCCTTCGGTCTCATTCGGAGGTTCGGTTCGCCTCACCCGCGTCGGATGTCTTTCTGCGCGTGCGTGTGTGGGGCGGAAACCCCGACCAGACAGGTTGAGGCACACAGACAAACCAAACCCTTCGCCTCCCCCGCTCCCTGAGACGCACTCACATTCCAGTCCCCAGGCAGTGGGTAGGTTATCGCGCGCGGACGCCAATTTGGATCAGGCCGGGCGGCCGGGTTTTTGCATCTCATGGATTTGGAGTTCGCCCCTTGCACTAACTCACTGTTCCCCTCACCCCAAGCCCTCCACCCAAACTCACGCACACGCCAGGAACCAAGAACTCTCGCTGCTCGCACCTCGCCCAAAAGAAACAAAGGACACACCTGGACCGGATTTCCCCCTTCGCCGGCCGCCCCATCCCCGCCCGCTGTCCCGTTCCGTACCTGAAGTACTTGTCGTAATCGGCTTTCTTGACGCCGTAATTGAACTGGTCGGCCTTCATGAAGCTGATGGGGAGAGCGCACCAGGGGGGGAGGACGGATGGGAGGAAGGGTGGACCAGTTGAGAGGGAAGGTTCGGGCACGGGGCATGTCTGCGTGGGCCACTGAGTCGGGTGGTTAGGTTGGCCGCAGGGGTCCCCCCCTGCCCCCGTTGGAGGTCACTCACGTCATGGCCTCAAAGCTGAAGAGCATCTGCTTGGCCTTCTTGGCGACCTGGGGCCAGCGGCACGACACAGGGTGCACACCGGAAGGGCGTCAGGGAAGGGCACAGTGGGGGGCGGTCACAAGGGGCAGATGACAAGGTCAGCGAGGGCATGAGGGCATGAGGGAATGACCGGCGGCAGCCCCGGATGCCCGGATCCCCCACCTCAGCAGCCTCCGCCTCCGCATTCCCCACCTGCGCCACGCCGTGGTTCGCGATGCTCTTGTACAGCTTCTGAGCCGCCTCGCTCTGGCCCACACTGTCCAACACGATGGCCTTCTGCAGGGTCGCCAGGCCGCCGTACTGCGCAGAGGATCGTGCACCCCGAAAGGAATGTCGCGGGGCAGCGAGGAGCCATCCCAACAGGGGGAGGGGAGGACAGCTCAACTCAGGGCGGTTCAACCCAGGAATCACTCCAGCAAGAGAGGCAACAGAAAGCAAGCAACCTGCGGTACCGCAGTGGTTGTCCGTTGAGCAAGGCCGATCCGCGACACCCTTAACACCCCGGGGCGAGGGGTCAGGGGGTATAGGAAATTGGTAGGCATACCGAATCCATACTGCGCTGCTGGGGTCAGGGGGTTCTCTCCCGCCGCACCTTGGTCTTGACGGGCACCGCCGCCAGCACCTTCTCGAACTTGTCGTACGAGGCTTTCAGCTGACCCGCATTGAACAGCTCCATGCCCTCCTCGTACAGCTGCAGCGGAAGGTTCAGCGCGGGGCCACAGCGCACGGCCATGATGATGGCGGGCTCGCATGACTATGGACTATGGAGGCAGGGGTGCCGCAGCCGCCCGCGGGGAACCCAGAACCGGCCAACCCGCCCGGTCCAGGCAACCGCAAGGGCGACCGGCGGGTGAGTCCGTGGGACCGTGGGAGGACCCGGGGGACGGCGCTCAGGGTTGGGTTGGTGGACAGACCGCCCCCGGGGGCAGCGGGGCACCCACCACGGGGACCCGTCGCTGCAGGCCGCACAGCCTCCGGGCTGCAACGCGGCCCCAGGCTGCAAACCTGTGCAACCCGCATCGTCGCCATCCCAGGCCCCCGACCTTCCCCCTACCTTGCCCGCCCGCTCCTCCTCCTCGGGGTCCACCTCCAGCCCCGCCTTGGCCTTGTAGGCAGCCAGCGCCGCCGCGTAGCTGCGCTCCCGCTCCTGCCGCTGTGTGGGGGTCTCCAGGGCCTGATGCGGCCGGGAGGTAGAGAGGGCGTAGGAGGTGCCGTCCGCGGACGGGTAGAGGCGGGAATCAGAGATTCGGTGCGCTCGGGAGGCGGCAGGGGAGGCGCTCGTAGTCACGCAGTGCCAGATCGACGCGTGGACTGGAGGGCGGGGGGCTGCGTTGACGAGTGGACTGGTGGACGGGCGACGGCATGGACTGGTGGACGGGCCGACGAATGAACAAGTGGAGACGTGTACGGCTGGACTGGATGACGAGGAAACGGGTGGACGAGTGGGCAGGTGGGCGAATGAACGCATGCGCGTGCGCACGGGTAAACGAGTGGACGGGTCGAAGGGCACACGGTCTGGGGGAATGCCGGTGGCGATCTGGCCGCGAGGGCTTGCAAACGGGGGCAGTTGTGCGCGCCCAGTGCAGTGAAGCATCAGGGGTATCACACGAGGCGGTGACGCGTTCCTCGCCAGCTGCCGCCTGTCCCCTCCCTGATGATATTCAAGGATCCAGGTCTGGGTCCTAGGGTCCAGCACTCCGCCCGTTCAGTTGCCCTCCCAGACCCGCTAAGGCTCCCGGATAACCCCCTTGCAAACCTGTCCAGGCTTCAGATTCCGGCCACCGCCGTACGCCTCGCTGATGTCCTTGGGTCGGGGGAACATGCCCCACGTGGACACCTGTCAACCGCGAAACGGACGATGGACGAGGCGGTGGCGGGAGGCCCATGCCCCGGTAAACGGCGGGGTCCCCCCTGGCACCCAGCATGTACGGTAACAGCGCGAGTAGCATGTAACAGCGCAAGCAGTCCAACCTCGGTTGCCTCCCCTACCCACACATACGTTCGCCATGGTGCCGCTGCCGGGTCTGCAGGGTTTGCCCCCGCGCGTCTGCGCGGCGGCCGACTGAGGGATTATATTGAAATAAGAAATAAACCCGAAAAACGAACCTGGGCACACCCAGAAGTGAGGGGTTTTGCAGCGTCCGTTTCCGGAGATTCCCCGAGATGGGTGTTGCTGAGGGGGGAGGGGGGCCGGCGATCGTGCTTCAGTATCCTAAACGCCCCCGCCGAGGAAAGCCCTGCGGAGCCCTAGCGGACCGCACCTTGGGCTTGTACACCTCCCCATCCGCCGCGGACCCGTCTGAAGGAGCTTCCGCTGCCGCAGCCGCCGCACGGGCCTCCTCCTCCGCCCTGGCAGCGGCGGCCTCGGCCGCCGCCTTGGCCGCCAGTTCTTCCGCGGCCCGCCTCTCCGCCTCCGCCTGCAGCCTCCGCGCCTCCGCCATCGCCGCCGCCTCGGGGCCGGCCATTTGCCCCGCCCCCTCGCCCATGCTGACCCGCACGGCCACGTTATCGCCGGGGTTGTACAGCGGATCTGCCGTGATGACCTCCCCCCCTAGAGCCCGCAGGCGGGCCTCCTTGGCGGCCGTGAACTCCTCCATGCGCTGGTCGGGGCTGATGGCGTCGGCGCCACCGGCTCCGTCCGCTGCGTCGCCACCGGCGGGCGGCTCAGCCAGAACGCCCGCCAATGCTTCGGCGACGTTGAAGGCGCTGCCCGTCCCCGCGCGGCGGGGGCTGTTCATCAGCATGTCCATGTAGTCTTTCTGGCTGGGCTCGGCCATGAACCGCCGCTCGCGCTCCGCCTTCGCGGCAGCCTCTGCGGCTTCGTCGGCCGCCGACGGCTCGGGTGCCGTGCCACCGTACGACACGGGTTGGCCAACTCGTTCCGTGGTGACGGGGGCGTCAAGGAAGCCCACCACGGCCCCCCAGTCCACGCGGGTCGGCCCTATGTTGGGTAAGGCGGTGGCACGCAAGGAGGCAGAGCTGCCACCGCCACCGGAACCAGGCTCCGCAGACGGGGCTGTCGGGGTCGCCTGGTCCCCTGGCGCCGCGACCGCGGGGGAGGCCTGCTTGTACTGCTTGGCTCGGGCGATGCGTGCGAGGATTGCATCCTTGGAGGGGCCGGGCGCAACGGGAGCCTCCGTTACCGTCGTGGAGGCAGCTGATCCGTCCGTTGCGTTTCCATTGGCGGAGTAGTCGGGGCCGACGCGCACGGGCGGCAGACGAGCGCAACGCCATCCTACGCGACGGGTTGACCGCCCCAAACTAGTCCCCCATGGCTGCGAGCACTGCGGTGGCCGCTGGGTAGTATGCATGTGGGGTCACCGTATCCACCACAAAACCCCGCAATAGCTGCTATGGATGTTGTAGAGCTGGTGGTTGGACTGTGTGTCAGGTAGAGTACATACCAAGCACACTGGCCAGATCAATCTAGCGGCAAGAGAACATATCAAGCTAAGACAAATTTGGCTTGAAAGACGGCCTGTTTACAAGTGCAAGCCAGGATGTACGATATCGTAATGGACACCTTACGCTTCCGCACGAGCTCACTGAAAATGGTTGTTTGCACATGTTCTTGTTAGATTGTGTTGGAGGACAGTAGTTTGTTGTGTTACTTGGTATTGCAGTAATAGCGCTTAGTGTAAAGCGTCTTTGCTGTCAACAGGGAACTGGCATGACGAGCATGTCGCACCTTGAAGACGTCTGAGAGGCCATCAATTGATTGGTTGTCCAAGTTAAAGTTGGGCCCGAAGGGGCCGGGCGACAAATGCCCTATATAACACGTACAGGTATGTCAGCAGGAGAGACGGCGAAACGAGGTTTTGTCAATTGTCACATTGAACACATGCAATCTGCAGGGACCATCGAGGAGCGAAGGTCGCCATGGAGCCTCACTGCGGTGGTCGCCTTCCTTATGGCCGTTTGGTCCGCAATCGTGGAATTGTGAGCCTCGCTACTGCCCTTACCAGCCGTCTTGCTTAGCAGCCAAGCACGCTAACTTAGCTACGTGTCCCACGTGTCCCCGTATCTGTGCCCGTTGTTGCTTCGGGCAGCTTCGCGACGATGATTTCGCCTCAGGCTCATAGCAACTTCAGGAAGCGGAGGCTTGAGACCAAGCGGCCAAGTCACAAGCTTGGAGGCGGGCCACGTATCACGGGCGTGGACAACGTCGGTGGAGGGAACCTGAGCTCGGGTGAGACCTACTCCTCTGCTCTCCGCAGACGCTAGCCGTACCAGCGGCCATCCCGACCCTGTCGCACCCCAGCACTTCTGCTCCCTCATCCTCAAGTTGTACTAACCAACCCGTCGCATATCGTACTCAAAGCGGGGCGTGTTTCGGTCTTCCTCAGCTAGTGCACTCCGCAACGTCGCAACAGAAGCGGACAACCCTAGGCCACGGTCGTCTTCGGGAGGAATGCAAACAGTGCTCGGATCCAGGAAGCTGTTTCTTACTGCGGTCGCTTTGCAGCTGGGCATTCGATACTGTCATGACGTAGGCATGGGTTTTCGCACGTTGCTGGATCACGCGCCTGCAGATTGGCAGGCGGGATGTCGGTGACGGACATACTTGCCCGATTGCATCCTCTTAAGTTAAATGAGTCTCGGATGAAGGCATGAACTTCGGCTCCCGAACCTCGCGCCCCTGCCCACCCATCTGGCCCTTGCACCGCAGCCCCACCGGGAGGATGCGGCGGCTGAGGTTAAAGCAGGCCCGCTCAGCACCCCGGCTCCGATCACAGCATCAAACAGCCACACGATCATCAACTGGAAACATGACCTTATCAATGACAGTGGCATGGGGAGGCAGCCTGCGGCCGGGCTTGGTGACGACGGCCGGGCTTGGTGACGACGGCCGGGGCGTTTGCTGACCTTAGCTGTAGCCGCTGGCAGGCGCCGGTGATGAGATTCGATGCTGTTTGAGTTTGGTTCGGATTGGGGCAGGGGTGAGGAGAGGGCCTGGAGGATGGGGGCTGGCGCTGGTGCGGGCGCCGGCGCACAAATGATCAGTGCCATGCATAACGGCGCAGGCTCTTGTTGGTTCCTGCCATCGAGCCGACCCGTGGGTCTCTACACCGCATGTCGTGTCCGGGGGCTCACAGAGATTGCGTTCCTTCGGTCGAAACAGGCGGTGGAGCACGGGGCCGATGGCAAGGGCTTAGGGTTCGTTATGCCGGTGGTCGTTGCGCCGGTGGGTGCGTGGTTCGTGGAGTGAGTGGAAGCAGTTCTCCACGCACGCACCAGAATTGGAAGACCCGCGGGTGGGTCAGTTGGGGGACAGCCTACAGGGCCCGGACGCAACGGGGATCGAGTGGATGGGCGCTTCTGCGCATCACCACTGCCTCCGTTGCTGCTGCTTGTTCCGCCACGGGCGGATGGCCCGGGGGACCTGTTCGGCAAGCCCGCGGCTGCGCCAACCCGCAGTGACGCCGCCGCGCTCTACACTGACTACGGCACGTGTTGCCTTGTGCGCGCGAGCGGCTGATGGGTGGGGCTTCCATTGACCTGTCACCTGCTGTTGATGATGTCTTATGAAGGGAAGCAGGTTGGGAATGTCAAGGAAAGGTTTCGTGCTACCGTAATCAACCAACCGTGATGTGTTTCACCTCGGTGGTATCCGGTAGATGGCTGGCTGAGGGTTTGTACGAAGAACGGCGCCGCGAACTTCGGATGTGCGAGCGCGAGTTTGGTACCTTTGCATGTGGCGGTGCTGTTTGTATGCCCGCACCGGCGACTAAAAAGCAGGGAACAGCGTATCGGTACCCGGTGCCGCTGTAGTGCCGCCCGCGGGCAATGTGCGCATGTAGCAATATGGAAGCACAGATCTCATGGTAAAATGTCTTCAGAAATCCGAGTTTGTCATTATTGAGTCAGTCACGCGACACAGGACGCAAAACTGCAGCCTGGTCCAACGTTGTTTTCGGGAAAAATAGCGCAGAATAAAAATACTTATGAATTGACATTGTGAGGATACGCGGAGGACTGTTGACACACCACACGCGCTTGCAAGATCCAGGTCAGTACAATTGCATCGACTTTGTCACGTCTGGGAATTCAGGTGGAATACTGTAGGCATTATCCTTTATAAATCTCCTGAAATCTTACTGGCACGGTGTGCTGTTTTGCTCTCCAGTGGCCGGGCCAGTTGGTAGAAGGGAGGATGCAGCGATTCACGCTCGACCCTACGCCTCGCGTCGGGCGATCTGCACTGTTACACCGATCTCGCAATACCCCATTCGCATCCTTTGCCGTTCCACCAGCGGCTGAGCGCGTCGCTGCGGCCCCTACAGCCATCTCTCGTCGGTGCGCTGCTGCGGCCGCGGTGGCAGCTTCCGCAGCAGCACTCGCCTTCCTCAGTCCCACAAACTGCGCAATGAGCTCTCCAGTCTCCTCCAGGCGGGATGTGTCCGCGGCCGCATCGTCGCCGACCGCAGCCGCTGGTCCCAGCCCGGTCGCGGGCAGCCCCGCCAACTTGGACCTGCTGGTTGTGGGTCCTGGCGTGCTGGGCAGTGTGTTGGCCAAGGACTGGCTGGAGACTGTCCCGGGGGGCACCGCCACGGGCCTCACCAACACCGACAGCAGTCATGAAAGGTGCGCCAGGCGAAAGGTTTTTTTTTGTGGGTTGAGAAATGAATGAGCCGACGGAAACAACCAAAAAGGCAGCTGCGTGGGCCACCGCAGAAGAGCAGCCGCTGCGTTAGGTCGTGTGTCGGTGCCTCGTTGTCCCGTGTGTGAGGCCGAACTCTCGCCTCTTCCCCCCCGCCCGGTGGTTACGTGACGACCACCTGGTGCGTGCCGTGCCGGTCCCCCGGGTGTCGCTGTGCGCAGGCTCCGGGCCCTGGGCATCTCGCCAGCCACCCGGGCCACGCTGCCCGCCGGTCGCAAGTGGAGCTTTGTGGCGTTCAGCGCTCCGCCGTCCGGCAGCCAGGACTACGTCGCAGACGTGAGTGAGGCGGTGCCCGCTGCCCGGAGGGCTGTCGGAGTCAATTGCCCACTGTGGGTGACAGTGGGTTGCGGGGGTTAGGGCTAAGGCTTAAGGGTTTAACCCTACAGGCGAGGCGAAGGCGGGAGCCCCAGTGGACTCGCGCTGATGGCGGCGCGGTACCGATGGGCCGGAGGTCCCCGCACCTCCTGCGCCGCCCCGCTCTCATGGATCGTGGGATCCCGGCCCGCGCGCCTCCCCACCCTCGTCTCCCACCTCCGCAGGTCAAGGCCGCCCTGGAGCTTTGGGACGGCACGGGCTCCTTCGTGTTCACCTCCTCCATGTCCGTGTGCGCCACCGACAACGGCGGGGACGTCACCGAGGAGGCGTGCCCCTTGGTGGCCCAGGGCGCGGGGGCCTCGACCGACAGGCTGCTGGGCGCGGAGGCGGCGGCGCTGGAGGTGCGGCTGCGAGCAGCGACCCGTGGGTCGGGGCATGTGCGCGGTGTGCGCGTGTGTGTGTGACGCAGGCCTTATCGCCGGCGTGGAGGGGGACGCAATCCGCGTGGGCGTGCTAATGTCCCGTGGGTCGATGCCAGGGGGGTATATGTCCTTGCCGGGAGGGTCTGAGGCAAGTGAGGCTGACCGGGGGCCCGTTGCCGCCGCGGCCTACTCATGGCCCCGTTGACGCGGCCTCACCTCCGAACGCTACACAGGGGTTACTGTATGTCGAAATGCCAGCGGGGCAAAGCTGAGGTGTGCTGCTTCCTGACCTGTATGGCCCGGAAATGAACCGCTGGCACCCCCTGCCTGGGTAACACGCCCTTCTCCCCCAGGCTGGCGGCAACGTGCTGCGGCTGGTGGGTCTCTACCACGCCAACCGGGGGGCGCACACGTACTTCATCAAGGTGGTGAGTGGATGAGGGGCGGCGACGGGCGCTCGGCGGCGAGGGGTGGAGCATCCGCCGGGTCGCACCGGGGGAGGTCGGTCGGGTAGGGGGGTTTGGCCGCGGCAGGCTGATTGCTTTGCCACAGAGTACCGAGCACACACCTTGGATCCTTGGTGCTTTGACTTGAAAGGGTATTCGGCAACCGCTCCCGTTTCCATCCTAGGGGTGTCGACCTCCCCACCCCCCCGGCTGCCACCCCGTTCAACTGCCTCACAGGGCACTGTGCCCCGCCCGGGCGGCTACGTGGTCAACCTGCTGCATTACGAGGATGCCGCTGGGATGGCGGCGGCGGTGAGCTGACAGCGGAGGGCGGGGGGGGACCTGCGGGGAAGGCCAAGGGCGCCTAGGCGTAGACCTGGGGTTGTTGTTGTTGTTGGGGACCGCAATGCAGCGTTACCTTCGAAGCAGCGGGCAACGGCAACAGAGCGCACGGCCCGGCAGGGGAGGTCCAGGCAGCCAAGTCGTTCGGCGTGTCCCTCCCTGGGGTGCGAGGGCGCAGAGGTTCGGCACCAAGTAGTGTACCCGCTGAGCCGAGCACATGGCGGACCAGGGTCCGGAAGCACCGCCACGCAGTGCGAGATGCCGACGTGCTGCGCGCACTGACATGCCGCACTGAACCGCGTCGGGGCGGGCGCTTGTTTGCCGTTTGTCGGGCGGCAGATCCTGCGCGGCGACGGGAGCGGGCCGTTCCGCGGGCGGGTCTTCATCGGCACCGACGGCCAGCCGGTGACGTTCGAGGACATGGTGGAGGTAGGCGGCGGGGCCGGGGGGGACGGTACAGGAAATTGGTCGACATTGGCGGCGGGGGAGGGGGGGTCGGCGGCGAGGGACGACCGGTGGCGGGACAGGTACCGAGGTGCAACGGCGAGGGTAGGAAACTAGGAGTGCGTGTTGCTCTCTCGGAACGAGAGGGGCTGCTGATTTCCTCTGCAGGGCAGGGCAGGACAGGCCCGAAGTCGATATCCTCGTGCCGTACCAGGTTGGAGCGTGTGTGTGTGTGTGTATGGCGGGAGGGAGGTCACGGGGATACCTCTGCTGCTGTCTGCCGCCCTGGATGGACCAGCGACCTCGCGTGGCGGCGTCTGGAGCCCAACGACTCCGTCGCCTGGGCTCGAGGGGCTCGCCGTTCTGATGGCGTGGCCGCGCCCTTGTCCTATGCACTCGACCAACCCGATGTCTGCTCCCCTTGGCTTTTCCTCGCCAGGTGTGCTTCAGCTCGGGTGTGTTCCCGCGCGTCCCGGTCTCCTTCACGGGTACCTTCCCCGAAGGTGAGCCCCGAGTGGGGGAGGGGGCGGTTCCGGGCGCCTGCCCCCCAACCCCTTCCAACCATACACAGAGCACGGACGGACGGACGGACGGACGGACAGATACAGCTCCTGGCTTTGGACAGGGTAGCACGGACACTTCATGAGAGGATGTGCCAGGCATGGAAGCAGAACGTCGTGATGCTCTCAAAGTTTTGGGACTCTTTTAACATACCAGGGCTGCTGCTGCTGCTGCTGGCATCTTACCGGCCCCTTCGCCCCTCCCACCCGGCCCACAGGCGGCGCCACAGGGCGGGGCAAGCGCGTCACCAACGCCTCGAGCCGCGCTGCACTGGGCGGCTGGACCCCCAAGTACTCCTCCTTTGCGGCCTTCATGCAGGCGGGTGGAAAGGACTTTTACAACCCGTAGGGCCTTGAGAGCTCTTGAATGTACTGTACTGGACGGACCGGGCCGGGCCGGCCCGGGGCATCTCTCCCCGTTGCGTAGAATTCAGCCGCTGCTAGGATCTGCGAGCATTACGTGCGTCCGCACGTGGACGCCGTGCCGATGCCGTACCTGAACCGCGTCGGCTGTGGCCGATGCTTGGCAACGCGACACAGTCGGGACGTTGGCTGTGGCGATGGCGATGGCGGTCGTGGTGCGGATCTGCTGCGTCGGGGGCCGCTTCTGTCGTCCAGCGCGGTGGCAATGGTCGGGGAGCGAAGAGCCGCGGGGGTCGGGGGCCGTCAGTGGACGTCAGTGCCCCGGCCTCGGGCTCCAAGGCTGGGAAATGATATCCACTCCAACTCGCGTTTGAGCGTGTCGGTTCGTGTTTCAGTTGTTTTGGCGGGCGAAGCCCGGGGTAGGTCCCGTGGGTCAATGTCGAGGAGGCTGCGGCCCTCGATAGCTGGGTCCCCGGGCCCCTGCTCTTGGGACAATTTTTGGAGCGCCCGGGTGATCCCGTGGGGGCTTCGTCTGGCCGGAACGAGGCTACGCGACTGCACACTTTGGAGTAAGGCACCGGCCGACGCTGGGAAGGAGTGACGAGCGTGGGAAGGAACATCCAGCGGCACGACCCACGGGTCGGGACGCCGACACCTTCATTTTTGCGCGTGTCACGACACCAATTAAATTCGCGATGCGCTGTGCGAGGCGAAGGTAGGGAGAGAAATTTTCGCTGTTTCATTTCATTTCAGTTCATGTGTCCGCGTAACAGTGTGGGTCGCCGAGTGCTGCGCAGCAGCTGGTCTGACCCGAGGCTCAGCCGCCCGTCGGCGGTCTGACGTCACAGCCCGCGGACATCATGTGAGCCCTAACGCAAGGTTCCCAGGTAATCGCTGCGCCCCTCCTTTTCGGCCAGTCAATGTGGGTTGGGCACACAGGTTCTATTTGCATATTTACCACACACCAAAGCAGCCCTTCCCAGATCTGCCGCGGAGCGATCACCACGATCGCGTTGCTGCTCACTTCCGACGGCGGACGCTTCCGTGGGAAGACGGTTCCGCAGCCGGTGTTGAGTGCAACTCTGGCCAGGCAGCAGCCCAGCCGCATAAACCTCGTCCTCCCCCGCGCTTGCTGTTGTTGAAGTCCGAGGCGCGGCGGTGGGAACGCTCTTTAAGAGGCCGCACTGCGCGCATCGCGCCCGTGTCCTGATCTTCGCAAGCGTCCCCGGCTCTTCTCCAATCCTAATCCGAAGCCGTCAGACCGACAGAGAGTCAGTGGCCCTTCAGAAAGGGAACCCAAAGCAGCCGACACCAGCGGAAACGGGAGCCATAGCAGCAGCAGCAGTATCAGCAGCAGCAGCAGTATCAGCAGCAATCTGATTTTTTTGGTCTGGCTGCTTCTCAAGCCATGCCGCGGCTCGTCAGAGGCACCCCGGGCGGCTCCGCGATGGCGGCCCTCCCGGGCGGCTGTGCGGCCGCCCCACTTCGGAAGGTCGCGCCGGTCGGTGGCAGCCGCAGCCGCGTTGCAACCTCGGCCGTCGGGCACCAGCAGCAGCAGCAGCAACCCGCGAATGGCGTGTCCTCGTGGCGTTGCGTGGAGGCAGCGCTCGTCCCCGTTCCACGGCAACAGCAGCAGCGGCAGCAGCGGCCCCTGGGCTGGCGGTCGGGTATCGGCGGGGCGGGGCGGTCGCGAGGTGGGTATCCCGCCTGAGTCCGGACGGGGAGGTGAGAGGAGCCTTGGGCCCAGGGTTACGTCCCCGTGCTGGGGCTGAGCTGAATTTGCAGCTCAGCCCGAGCTGCCGCGCCGGATCCCGGAGTTGGGGATCCGGTGAGGCAGCTCGGGCTGAGCTGAATGTACACGGGGATGTACCCTGGGGGGCGGCCGTGCCCTGGAGTCGCATGTCTTGACCAGCACAAGGTTTAGGGGGCCACTGGTTCGTCGTCGCTGTGTCAAACGTACTGTCCCTCCGGAAGTCCCAGTCTACCGCCCTGTTACCGACCATATCTGCCCGCGCCCGCCCTGTGCTACGCGGCCAGACGCAGCAGTGCGCTTCCGCGAGGACGACAAGCAGCAGCAGGCGCCCTCGGCTGCTGACGCCGCGATGCGAACGGGTGCGTGTGCGGGTGGGTGTCTGCATGTCGGACGGCAGCGTGCGTGACACGCAACGTTCTCGGCGGCGTGGTTTGGCCCGAGCAACGCCTGTATGCGTATGGGAGGGCGCGGTGCACATTGAATGAATTAATGAATCAATGAATGATGAACGTTACAGCGGACCCCGAAAAGAGATCAACGGTGCATGTTGTCAGGGCGCCGCTCGTGCCGTCCTTGGCCTGAGCGCTCCCCGAAATGGCCCGCGCCAATGGGGCAGCGCCCGCGGGGTAGCCGACAGTCCCATATGGGCCTTATCGTTCCTCTGGCATCTCCTCGCCAAGAATTTTCTTAATGTTGGTGGTGACATCTTCGGTCGTTCTGTGCCTGTGCCCCCGGACGTGGCTGTGGCCGTGGACCGCACCCGCTCCCCTCCCTCCCTCCCCGTCCTCGCTCCCTCCCTCCCTCCCTGCTGGGTGGGAGGGTCCAGGCGCCCGCCAGTCGCGGGTGCCCGTCATCCTCAAGTTCGGCAAGCGCTGCAACTTCGGGGAGGCCTTCGCGGTGGTGGGCTCCGCACCCGAGCTGGGGTCATGGGACCCCGCCCGGGCCGTCAAAATGAGGGTGAGGGTACGGGCGCCAGGGGCCGGAGGGCCGCGGCCGGGGAACTAGAGCGTAAGACCCGACTCGGCCAGCGGCGGCCTACAGTACCTCATGTATACGAGTCGTTGATCAGTTGAGCGGTTGGGGCTACGCGCGGCTGCCCATTGCTGACCTAAGGTTGGTTTACGCTGATCTCCATCCTTCACAGTCGCACGAAGCCTCAAACCCTTCAAAACAGACAACCCGTGCTCACCCAGGGTGTGCATCGTGTGGTACGTTGCCCCCCCCTCCGTCGGCGCAGTGGACCCCCGGCGACGTGTGGGTGGCGCATGTGCAGCTGCCCGTGGATACGGAGGTGCAATACAAGTACGTGCGCGTCAACAAGGACGGAGCGGTGGTGACCTGGGAAGGCGCCGACGCAGGTGCGCATCGGCTTGCGAAGCGGCCGACCCATGGGTCGGACGTCCCCACCTGTCACTAGTCGCGCTTCAGTACATCCTGAATCCGCATCGAGCGTTCCCGCAGCACGACGCGGACTGTTGAAAAAAGCCAGGCAGTGACTGGTGTGTGTGCATATCTACCCCTGAAGCGACGCGACCCGACGCGACCCGACGCGACCCGACCCGACCCGACCTGGCCTCAGGGAATGGCGGCGCCGCGGGCCCGATGGGCAACCTCAACCTGCACGTGCGGCCGGGTCACCGGGTCATTTGGGGGCACGGTGTGGAGGTCTACACGGACCTGCCGCCAGGTACGACATCCTTGTACGACATATGTCGTGCCGCGGAGCCTTTAGGAAGACCGTGCGTCGGTGCGTGGTGCACGCGCACGTGTTGTTGCCTGACATATTCCGTCATGCCCACTGCTAGGGGCGGCCTGTTACCTGGGCCGCGCGAATGGGGCCGGTGTCGTAACCTCATTGTGCGCTGCTTTAATTCGGACCGCGTGGGAGCACGGCGGCCGCGTGTTTAGGTGCCCACTGCTCGGAGGAGAAGGCCGCCAGGAATCGATCCGTGTACAGCGCAGGAGGTGGCGCATCGCATGTGGGGCTCATGTGGGGCGGCGCGCCGTCTCCAGGTCCTCTGAGCTCCGTGCTGCCCCGTGTTTGTGCTGTGCGGTGGTGGTGGGCCTGTACCCGTCCCCCCAACAGAGTACGCCGACTTTGCTGGCTCTCCCCTGCCCGGCACCTCGGCCGTCACTCCGAGCGGCGGGACGAGTGGCAGGGCCCGGGAGGGCGGCAGTGGCGGCGGCACCGGGGTGCTGTCCAGTGTGAAGGAGACGGCCAGGGGGGCGCTCGCCGCGCTTGAGTCCGCGATTACGGGTGCGTGTTGAGCCTCGGGGTGTTGTGAGAGCAGCGCGCCGTCGTCGTGGTCGGGTGTGTTGTTAGGCAGGCAGCAAAACAGGAGTGCGTGACATGCAAGGGGCAGAGCAGTGCCCAAAAAGATGCCCGTATGCGTACAGAATATACCCAGTGCCTAATGTCGTACAGCCTCAGCCCCCCGGGTGCAGCACTTCCGTGTCGGGGACCCCACACAGGGTCTTTGAATGATAGTATGATAGAGTGTACGGCAGCAATACCCGTGTGGAGATGCTCGTCCACCCGCGGGGCTTTGCATAGGCTTGGAGCTTAGCCGTCCGTACGATACTCGTACCTCTTACCCCGTGACCCTGACATGACGTGCGAGATCTGCCCATGCTGCCTTCCCCCTCCGCGGCATCGTTGCACCCCTAGGCGGTCACGCAGCCAGCGGCGGCGGCGGCGGCGGCGGCGGCGGCGCCTCTGGTCCAGCGGCCGCCACCAGCCCTGTCACCACTTCTGCCAGCAGCTACGGCGGAGGTACCGCCACCGCGAGCGGACCCACACCCGCCCCAGCTACGAGCCCAGGTTACGGTACCGACGCCGGGATGACGGGCTCGCCGTACCCGTCCTTCTCCCCGGCCCCCGGCGTGGCGGGCACCACCATCGGCGATGTGGCGGCGGCGGCCAACGCCCCCGCCACCACCCACGACCGCCACACGGCCCCGGCGGCGGGCGACTACAGCCTGGTGGACCCGGCCGTGCCGCACATCAGCAGCACGGACCTGGCGGCGACGCTCATCGCTGCGGGGCCAGCTGCCGCCGCGGTGTCAGCGGCGGCACTGGGGCTGCCCGGGGACGAGTCGGGGAGCATCCCCGTGGTGACGCCGGTGGCGTCCCCAGCGTCGGCGGCGGAGGAGATCGGGTCCGGCGGCGTCGGCGTCGGCGTCGGCGGCGCAATGGCGTCGGCGACTCCGCCGCCGGTGACGCTGTCTGGCGCGCCTGCAGACCAGGTGTGAGAGCCGCATCGTGCCGTACTGCTGTACTGCAGCATGATTCGCGACCATACCCCGTCAGCTGCTGTCAAACCCCGCACCCCGCATGCGCGTCAGGGTTGGGGCCGGGGAGCGCATGTCGCCACTCGCCAACCAGGGTACACGCTGCCCAGCATATCGTTGCGCACACCGAGGGGCTGATATGCTGGGCTCTTGGGCTTTTGCCCTGTGTCTTGCGTTGCGCTTCACCACACTGCTCCTCCTGCCCGGCCGCTTGGTCGCGGGGGCCGGCCCGCAGGTCGCGGGGGCCGCCTCGGGGCCCAGCGCCACCCCAGGTGGAGGCAGCCCGGGGGACATCACCGCCGCACCGGAGAGCGGCCCCGGCAACAACGGCACTGGAGAGAGCAGCGGCGGGGGCGCACGCCGTCTTGGCGGTTTCTTCCGCAAGTGAGTGCCGTCCGCCGTCCGCCGTCGGAGGAGGAACTGCCAGAGCCGTCAGTCAGTTAGTGAGCGGTTGACCAGCGCCGCACCCGCTGCTGACGCCGGGTCGTGTCCGGTGCGCAAACATGCATGGCCGTCTCTTTGGCAGCGTTGTTTGGGGTTCCGAAATTGGCGTCTTGTATTCCGGGTGTGGGCTGTGTGCTCCGGGCAACTAGTACAGTGTCATACGTTGCACCGCAGGTCAGTGGCGTGGCGGAGGGGTCCATGCGCGGGGGGTGGTGCGAGGGGTCCATACTGGTCATTATGCACCTTGCTGTTTGACACAGCAGCAGCCGCAGCTGTCCCGAGGAAAGAAATGTTGTTCGGTTGTTTGTTGGGACCTAGCTTTGCCGCAGTGCAGGAATGTCGGGACCAGTGAAGAAATTCGTTGGCTTGGCTTGTCGCAGCGCTGAGCGGTGGCATGAGTACCAGATGGTTGTCTTTATACGCTTGGCGTTGGGTTCGGGTGTTCGGTTCAGCTTGGATAACAGGCGCCCACAGGATGCCGCGGATTGCCCTGGGTGGTCTCTGGAGGGGTGTTGGTCCGTCTTGAGCGACTCCGGACGTCCGGAGTTGACCAGCGTTATCCCGTCGTATGTTGGTCTGGTAAGGCGGTTTGGGAACACGCGTAGTGAGATGCGACGTCGCGGAGACCCTGGTTGGGCGTGGGTCTCTAATTTAGGGGGATGCTGATTGGCGGAAACTTCACGAAGCACGGTCTCCTTTATTGGGTCGTTCAGTTGGCCGTTTCCCTCTTGGAAGATAGCAGGAAGAGGAGGACTTGGTGAGGCTGCGCGGCGTACTATCAGCCAAGGCTGTGTCAGTACGGAATGGGGCCTGGGGCCCGAAGATTCATTGCGTATCGGTTCGGCAGGTGGCAGGTGCAAGATTACCATTCCTCGTTGCGTGTTGGGAAGTTGTTGAGCCCGATGCCTGTGCAAATTTTATGGATTGACTTTGTCGTCTATGATATAACGTCGACATCGCGGACGCGAAGCAGCCGTCCGTCGGAACACTCAAGAAGTTTGCATCAGCTTTTAGGATTACGCCCATCGTGGTCTATGAGGAGGCTCTTGGTTCGCTGGATGGATGCGTCTGATGCTCTTCTGATGTCGATGCCAGCTCGTTTTCCGAGCCGTCGAAGTCGTCTCGAGAGCGTGGCCGCCCTGCACAAGGCTCCAATGGACATGCACATGCGCCCTGTAAAAATACAAAATTTTTGTCTGCGGCTGTGCAAGAGGACGAACTATCTCTCCGTCAACAGGTGACGGACGGACGGTTACATATATGGGTACTTTTGCTGTTTGGATATAATCTTGCAGTCTTGATTATCTTATCCTGGGCATCCTAAGATAGTGCGGATAAATTGACAAATACCGCATTCGTCGCAGGGGTGCTCCAGCTGTTTTGCCTTTTCCTTGTCGACGTATTTTCACATTTAGTACGTTCTTAATGCGCAGATTGCTTTCTGCACCAAATGATCATCTTCATGCACTAGCGACTCGAAATTTGATTGGCCAGTTAATTACCGTTTATACCGTTAACGGCAACTATCCAAACGTAATGGCTTAAGAGATGGCTATATTGTCACGATTGCCATACACACTGAAAGCATCTTTCTGATCCAGGCATAAGTCCGAAGCAAAAAATCAGACACGAATACTGAACCTTCCGGCAGGGCCTTTCCGCTGAAGATATTTCGATTAGCATAATGCGCTATAAGGCTCATGTGCATTAGCGTCTAATGCCAACGCTTTCGTGATGGCAGCATCTTCGGGCATCGTCCATGGCGAGGGCGATACCGTCAAGGCGTGGCTGCGTGCCAAGGTTCCACATGTTGTCAGGGTAAGTTCTGAGACGTAGCTTGTTGATTACGTGGCGCCGTTTGCGGCGCCGTGTGATGTCCCGCACGCTCCACCCCCTTCGCCTGCCAGGAACTAGTCGCTGGAGGCGCTGCAGGCGCCGTCGCCAAAACATGCGTTGCACCACTCGAAAGAACAAAAATCTTGCTTATGGTGAGCGCGGCGGTCCACGGCACGGGTACTTCACCAGCTTCACCTGTGCACGTAGCGCTGCGGCTGTTGTCGCAGCTTCGCCGCTTGCGCCATGCTTTCTGACCCTCACACAGAACTATCATTCATGGCCTTGTGATGATGCCTGTTCCTCCATGGGGGTTCTGCGATTTTGTCATGCCGCATCGTCCATCGAGTCGTATCTTGACCCGTGGGTCAGTGGCCACGCGCTAGCAGTTTTAGTAGGGTTTGGACAATGCCACCCACCAACCAAGACCTCTGGCTCAATGGAGCCACCCGGAAGAGCTTTCATGTCGCGCGCTCAATTTGAACCGTTTTTGTTTACCCACAATCCGTATGGATGTTTTCATGCCCGTACACATCCAGCCCCCTGCCCATGGCCTCGTGTAATGTGGCCGCTGCTCCACCGCTGCAGACGGGCCGTTCCCGGGGAAGCGCGCTCAGCACCCTGCGGCTGATTGTGGCCTCGGAGGGCGTCCGCGGCTTGTTTCGGGGCAACGCGGCTTCTTGCCTGCGCATCATGCCCTATGCGGCAATCCACTTCAGCGTCTACGAAGCTTACAGGCGCATGCTGGCGGAGCACTGGGTGCCCACGCCGGCGGCCGCGGTGATGGGGGCCACCGGGACTGGGCCGCCTGGGGGCACCGCGGTAGGCAGCGCAGGGGCCGGCGGCGGTGCGACGACCGCGTCATCCAGCGCCGGTGGGCCCCCTCCAGTCAGGTCAGCGGAGCAGCTGCCTACCTCCTCCCGGCACCTAGGGGAGGATGTGCCCCCCAGCCCCATGTCCAGCAGCATCGACGTCTCAGCCACGGCGGTGATCACCACAGTGGAGGAGGAGCAGCGCGAGGAAGAGGAGGAGGAGGAGGAGGAGGAGGAGCAGCAGGAGCTGCGTGTAGGGCCGCCAAGCCCAGTTCGGCCTCGGGCGGCAGTGCCTCCTGAGGCAGCGGTGGCTGTGCCCCGGGCGCAGGAGGGCGCCGCAGCGGCCCCGCACAGTCACCACCACAGCGATCACCACCAGCACCACCAGCACCAGCACCAGCACCAGCGACGACGGCTGGGTCCCATTCTAGATCTGTTCGCTGGCTCCGCTGCCGGCGCGACGGCGGTGATCCTGACGTATCCCCTGGATGTGATACGAACACGGATGGCCTGGGCGATGGACGGCTCATCCCGGAGGATCGCGGGGCCTGGGGCCGCAGCGGCGCCAGCGATCAGCGTGGACGCACGCGCCGGGGGTTCAACTGCCAGCGCGGCAGTGGGGGAGGCGCTCTCGACGGCCCCCGCGGCGGGACGGCCGGCGGCGCATCACACCCGCATCAGAGCGGTGCTCGTGCACACCGTGCGGCATGAGGGACTTCAGGGGCTGTACCGCGGTCTCGCGCCGACGTTGTACGGCATCATGCCGTACGCAGGGCTGAAGTTCTTTGTGTACGGCTCGCTGAAGCAGTGGTATCGGGACTCGCTGCATCCGCCATCGGCTGGGGCCGCACTGCCCGGGGGACAACCTGGCGCCCACGGCCACGCGGGCGGCGAGCGGCTGCCAGTGCCGTACATGCTGGCATTCGGCGGCGCCTCCGGGCTGCTGGCGCAGACGGTGACGTACCCGTTGGACGTGATCCGCCGCCGGATGCAGGTGTACGGCATTCAGCAGGAGGCGGCCGCGGAGGCAGGGGCGGTGGGGGCCTCCGCCGCGCAGCGCCTCACGACGTGGGCTATGGGCGGGTCCATCGTGCGGCAGGAGGGGGCGCGGGGACTGTTCCGGGGGCTCAGTCTTAATTACGTCAAGGTGGTGCCATCGACGGCCATCGGGTTCACGGTGTACGACATTTTCAAGTCGTACCTCGGTGTGACGGGGAACATGTGAGGGCGGTGGGGCCAACAGTGCCGTAGCTTGGCCGGCCAGGGATTCTTTTATTCGAATTTTCTCTTTTAGGCATTCGTGACAAATGGAAGTTTAACAGTCAAGTGGGCGTTCTTTTTCATTTGAAGGGCTTTTTTCATTTGAAGGCTTTTGGTGACTGGACTGGTGGGCGGCTGGAAGCGCTAGAACAGCAGTGGACCGGATGAACTGTATCTACGGATGCGACAGGCATGTCCTGGCGTCCTAGCCGGGCAAACGATTGACCTGCATGCGGTCAAGGGGGAGGGGGCATTGGCACGGAACCGTGCCTCGTGCGGGGAGCCGCGGGCGCGACAGAGCCTGGGTGCGGGCGATGACCAATTGGCCACACGGTCCGGCTTGACAGTGCTTGAGTGCGACCGCGCCCTAATTCGAGCGGGCGCCACAAGGGCTTGGATCGGCACTAAGGACACGCAGTATTCATTCATGGATAGGAGTGGTGCGCTTGTGAGCGAGTGCAGCTGTGCGGCTGCACTGACGGCTGAGGCTGTGAAGTGTTGAGCGAATGGCTTTTTGCAATTGTATGAATGCATGGATGGATGTCACAGCGGAGCCGGCTTTCTGTCGTACAGGTGCGCGGATGCACCACAGGGTGCACATGACCCTCAGGGGGGCGCATGGCGCGCGTTGTGGCCCCTTCGAACTGTACTGGCTGTTCATTGCGATGTCAGGTTGGTATGCACGGACCTATTCCAAGTGCGCTGATTCTTACAAGCGTCAACGGTGTGGCGATGATTGCAAGACGCTCATGACATGTACGGTATGTAGTTGCCGTACATCCACGATCCTTGGGGGTGTTGCTTCATGCACGGCCCATGCACATCCACCAAACTTGAAAGAGCTGCCCGTAACAGCCATTACGACGCCCAACGGCGTGTACGACACTCTGTGGGGTGTTGCACAAGGGCCAGCGACGAGATCATGCCAGAAGTCTGTGAAGGCCAGAAGCCCGCGCAGCAAGTAAACCCGCCCATTCACGTGCATCCGAGAGCAACCCAAGAAAGGCGGCCAAGACACACGACACATGCTCTCGCCTCCTGTTCATGACATGCTGCAGATCTGGTGCCAATCGCCGCCTGTCCCTCCCTGCCCGGCCGCCTGTCCCTCCCTGCTGCCCGGCCGACGGCACTGCCCTCACAGGGGCCCGGCTGCTCCCCGGCGCCACCGCGCTCTGCTACCGAGCCGAGTACATGAGCGGCGCGTCGGGTGTGGTCTGGCTGGCCCTGGCGAAACGCATGAGTAGCGCCTCCGCGGACTGGCCGGGCATCTGAGGGACAGCGCGGGACGGGATGGCGGCCCGAGGACCCGGGGGGAAGCGACGGACAAGGACAGCAAATTTGGGGGGTTAACTTCTCACGCCACGTTTCAGTGCTCCAAGGGGTTTCAGTGTCTCAAGGCATCTCGCATGACTTGAAAAAAGAAAGAATATACGGCCCCTTCCAATGCCCACTACCCTGACTGGGACACAGCTCTCTGCGACGGGGATCGCAAGCCTGCCTGATTGCTCTTAGCGCAAGAGTCCGACACCAAAACACACATCAAGAGTCACGCAACCCCCTGGCTTGCCCGGGTGCGCTCCCCCTGTTCCCTTGCTTCCCACTGCCAGTTACACCCTGCAGTTTGGCGCGGTAGCCCACGGCATCGGTTGCGATCGATGTTTGCAACATGCGGAATCGCCCTGGCTACGTTTGTCAGAGACTGCATCCCCACCCGGCTCGCACCTGCAGCCCCGCCAGATAGGGTTCCAGCTGGGTCCATTCCCACCGGGGCCGCCTCTGGAAGAGGGCCGCGAAGCGCTCCGCCGGGTCGCGTGGCAGCGCTGAGAGCGGGTAGGCGGTGATGCGCGCCTCAGCGCCAGAGCCTGCGCGGCGGAAGGACGCCACAGCTCGACGGCAGCTAGCTAGCGAGACGTGCACACAGTGCTGCGGGCACAAGTGCCGTGCGCGGCGAAACTAAAACTTGTAGGGCGGTGAGATCTGGGGCGGCGGTCAAGTGACGAAGTCGTGATAGGGGGTTTGGGTGAGGGACGAAGCACATGGGACTGGCACCGGGGTTCATGATGAATGCTGTTACGAGTCACGACGAGGCGAGGCGGGGGTCGACATGGAACACGCCGCGTGTGGGCGCGGGGCGGGTTTGGCTCACCGTCAATCAGCGCTTCGGAGCGCAGCATATCCAGCGAAGGAGTCATTCCATATGGTACGGCACGAGCCCATTCGCTGTTGAACTCGCTCAACAGCTTGTTGTGACTGCCCAGTACTTTGGTCGCGAAGTGGACGCAGACCTGCGGTCGGAGCAGACGCTCAGTGATTGGGCCGGCCGTGAACTCCGGGCAGAAAACAAACACGGCTCGCCCGTGTCAGCTAAATATTGTGCGGTGTTATAACAGACGTCATCACGCAGCCTGATGTCAAAAACGATTAATAATCGTCGCAGTTGCAGTCACCTTTTCCTCGTCAAGACGCCAGACGGAGCTTCCATCAGAGCTGCCATCGCTGGCGCTGGTGTCCATCTCCGCCTTAGCTCCATCCTGCGGCCTCGGCTCGCCGTATGTCTTCAGGCAGTGCCGCACTACGGCGGGATGGACGCCGTCGGGCTGCAGCGCTACGGCCAACCTATGCTCGCGTAGCTCCGCGACCGGCATGCCCTCCTGCTCTGCGCTGTACGGCACATGTACAACATTGGCAGCGGGTTCGCAGGTATACGTGCTTCCATCTAGAAGGCACAGTGCGCGTTCGGCGCTCCGTCCGCGCGCATCAAGCCATTACTCGGGGAGCCGTGTTTAGAGAAGAGACCCGCTGACAGGTCAGGGAGCCGTGTTTGTAAGTGCTGACTGATGATCAACCCCGGCGCTTGTGGACACCCTGGCAGATGGTTTGTGATGGACCTAAGAGCGCCACCTCGGGGCCGCTCTCAAGCTCTCAGTCCTGTTAACTCACGTGAGGAGCACCAGCTCCAGCACGGAGCCCAGGTAGTTGGGACCAACGGCCCGCCAGCGGCCGTCCAGCTCCATGGCCCCCTCCGCCGCAAGTGCGCCCCGCAGCTCCGCCGGACTGGCCTGCGTGGGAAGAAAGGGAGGTGGGAGTAACGCGCCAGACTGGAAGACACGTGGTATAGGGCAACAAGGCGCTTCTCCATCTATGACGAACCGTTCTGATCCGGTCCGCCCCGCAGCCTTGGGCATGACATGACGACCACCCCTCCTGCCCTACCTGTACTCTCTCCAACAACTCATCGAAGGTGTAACCCGCCGCTCTTGTGCCACAGTCCGCCTCCGCCATGTCAGCGTCCGCCCCGGCTTCACGCTCGTCCTCAATGCCGTACGGTCGCTGCCAAAGCAGACCCCTTAGCCCCTCCAGGCGCGGCGCCACCTTGACAAGCTGTTAATCGGGTGGTTGGTACACACGGCCCAACCAAGGTAGCGAGCAGAAGGAAAGAGGGGTAAGAGGCGTAAGAGCGGGTTGGTGCACCTCGACCGCCATTCAGACCGCATCGCGATTCAGACACCGCACCATGCACTGATGTCGTACCTCAATGTGCGAGCAGCTTGTCGCGTCGACTGTGACGGGGCCCTGGCGCGCGGCTGACCGAAACTGCACAAAGGACGCGGGGGCACGGCGTGTTTTGATCGGCCAGGCCTCTATTTGAGGAAATAAAGGAAAGACATCTTCTCCCCCGGCGTTGAGAAGGGGGGATAGGAGGTCACGGCTAGTGCGGGGCGGTGAATGGAGTTCGACGTCGAGAAGGCACGACTGTGCCGGATACGGCGGGGGCCAGCAATGCGCGGCCTGATTAGCTGTAGGGCAGATCCCCCCCCGGGCTGAATGACGGTCCCCGACGGACCCGCTTTAGGCTGTGTGAATTCCTGGTTCAGGACTCGGGACAAAGCCCTACCCCGGCCAACCCGTCTCCATGCGCCCGCACGTTCGCTCGGGATTTGCCTGTGGCCCGGCGGCCTGCCCACTCACATGGTCCCACTGCGTCATCAGACCGCGGCCGTATCCCAAGGTCGCTGAAGGGGCGGCAGCATACAACGGCGGTTGTGATAAAAGGTGAGGAGATGAAAAGGGTAACCGAACGACCAAAAAACCCACGTGCTGGCGTATTCGTGTCCGGTTCGGGCCTCCGCAAACATGTTTGATGTCTGAAAGCGCGAGGTGCTCTCGCCCGAGACGGCTATGGCCCCAAACTCCAGAATGCATCGGCTTGTTCATTGGCCCGTGCCTACCAACCGCCATGCACGCGGACAACAGCCGTGCAGATCTTACCGTCGACACTGGCCGCGAGTGTGGAGCACTGTTAATGGCGATGATGTGGGTATCCAGGACGTCGGCGTTCGGGGGGCGGGGGAGGGGGGAGGTTTGCAACAATGACGGGTTTTGGGTAGTCCGTTGGAGAGTCCGGGGATTCGGAAGGCAACCGTCACGTCCGCACCCAGCAGGCAGTCACCTGGGGGACGTCCTCCTCCGAAGGCTGCGGCCCAACCAGAAGCTGAAGGTTCGACGTCTCCACAAGCTTCATGCTGTACGTATGACTGGAGGTGACGAGGACTGCCTCATCGTCCTCGCGGCCCTTGATCACTGCCCTGGCAGTGGTTCCGTACGGTACCCACGTGATAAGCAGGGCAGTGAGACACGGCAACTTAATCTGAGTAGAATCTTTTAATTTTGTTTCAACCTACCCTGCCTTGATTATTTCCTGCAGCACCTGATCGTCTACCTCCAGAAGACGAAAGTCATTTCGAGTGCTTCCGGGGCCGAAAGAAAGTGCGCGAGGCTGCCCCGGCTGAAGGCCAAAAGCCGCCATGATGTGCGCGTTAGGAGTGTTGTAACCGCGGCTGGAACCGTTCGCAGGAAAAGGCTTTATGAAGTAACTATTTATTACGTTTGCCCCATGCCCTTGCAAAACATCCACATAAATACGTGAAATATTACACCCATGTCTTTTGATGGAAACAAAGTAATAACAGTAAACACGCAAAGACTTTGGCGCCACTGGTTTCGGCTGGTTTCGGAGGCATTGGTGACGAAGTCTGCGCATTCGTCAGTCGTTACCAACATTTGAACTTCACAAGGAACAATATTCCTGATGCCTGATCTGCAGTGCCACTGCCAACCATGCGAGCCTTTTCCGGACCGAACGCCAGACGCGCTGGTGTGCCATGGTTACCGCGTTAATGGGGTTTACTGGAGTTTCTAAATGGGATACGAAATTCACGCATCGTTCACCAACCTGTCCGTCGGAGCAGGTCGGAGTAGGTACGGGACCTTCGGCCGTATGGCGGTTTGCACGGGCCGGCTCATACACCAATCCAACAGTCCAACAGCCTCCACGCCGGTCCAAGAACTGCAGGAACTGGCACACAGTGACCCTCTCCCAAACAGGCCCTGCACTTGCTACCCATGGTTCCAGCTCACAACCAGGCGCAGCCCCGCTGGTCCAGGTCCGCCCCGCGCCACATGGAGCCGAAGAGCCCGAAGCTCGACGTGACATCCCACCATCCCCCCATCGGGGGGCCCATCCACCGCAGGAAGCCTCCCGGGGGCTCGGCCTTTCGCTGTTGTTAGCGGCGGCCCGTGCCGCACGCTACTGCTGCAACGCCTGCGCGCGCAGTCGTGGCAGCCCGGCATGTTTGCAACTGATCCATGACGTGTTGGCAAGGGTCAGAGCTCATCCTTCCGAGTGCTCTCCGCGCCCTGCTGCTGCCAGTGTTGCCTGTGTTGCTGAGCGGCCTGCCCCAGCCGACGAGTCTCCGCCTCAGCAGCCCGCAGCGCGTCCGTCAGCTCCACCTCGTACGACGAAATCTCCGGCCGTATCTGCTCCGCCAGCTCCGCCAGCTGCTGCTCGTACTTGCGCCACCGCCCCACGGAAGTGTTGTACAGAGGCCTTCGTACCTGGAGGTGTCCGATGCCGTACCACACCACAGCACCCAGCATCATGTCTTTCGTAAGCTGCAACACACGCATAAGGCTGTACGGCAGCAACAGTTTGATTTCGATCACAGTGACCCCACCAGAGGCGTTGATCGCACTCTCATGTAGCCCGCCCTCTCCCACACCCCTCCGGCAAGTGCTGCGCAGCCACCAAAGCACCCTATCCCAATTCGTCAGGTATTCCGGTCAACTTCCCCGGCTGGGAGGGACTTCCCAGGTCCTCCCAGCCCGCCCACATGGCCCCTCACCTGCGCGACACTCGCAGTGGCCACCGTGCGGGTGGCTGTGTGGAAGTGCAGCACCCCCGCGTCCCAGTCCAGTCCGCAGTGCGCCAGCAGCCGCCGCGAGGAGGCCTCCGGGGCCGCCACCACCTGTGCAAGGGTGCAAGTTCAGCGGAAGGGGTCAGAGGACGTCGGCAACGTCAGGATCGGTGCGGTGACGCACACATGGCGTGGAGTGGCGCCAGCTGGGGAAGAACAGAAGCAACGTTTTGCAGCGAGAGGGAGGGCCCAGCAGTCCGACGTGTCAGGAGCCATAGTGACTGAGACAGTTATTGGACTCCCTGTGACTCCAATTAATTTCCTCTCTCAAGTGTGGATCGCCAACGACATCAAATCTCGGTCGCCTCGCCTTGTCTCGATGGTGGGGCTCATCACGCCCCGCCCCCGTGTCGGTGTTCAGCTCATCCTAACTGGTCCTAACTGGGTGCGCAGCACTCACAAACACGCAGTGCCCCACAGCCGCCCCCTCACCCGGCGCCCCCTACCTCTTCGTAGTGCAACGTCAGCACCCGGCCCTCCGGCAGGTGTTCCCTCCAGTGGGCGGCCAGCACCCCCGCCATGCGGATCTGCTCCCCGATGTGCTGCAGCCGCCAGGACCAGGGCACACCGCTGTAACCAAACGGTTGGCTGTAGCACGACAGCGCCACATCAAGCGGGTGCCGTACCACGTGTACGATGCAAGCGCGCGGCAGCAGCATCTCAACGTAGCCCAGCTGCGGGTAAATGGCGGAGACAGTGTGGGCCCCAAGAAATCCGGAATGAGAGGGCCTCGCATTGTTTTAAATGGGTTATGAGGGGACCACACCATATCACTCTTGAGAGTGTACACCCGACAAGCTTCTAGCTCGACTTTCTGAGGTAGAGCTGCACGAGCCTCCCGTCGCCCCCCACGTGATCGTAGGTATTCACCAGCCACAGGTTTCGGAGCATCTTGTCCACGATGCGGACTGGCGGCCGGCTGGGGTCCCACCCTGCTGCCACTGCCCGCCTCCCCATGTCCTCCAAGTACCTGGGCAACAAGTCACGATGGGGGGTTGGTTAGGAACTTAGGATGCGACTTTATGGACCGCACACGTCGAGGTGGGGACGGGAGAGGTGTGCGAGCGGTGTTATCAGGAACATCATTCACCAGGTGCAGCACGTGTCTTCAACGTCGCTGTATTGTGCAAGTCGGTGCTAACAACCGGCTCCTCCCGCAGCCTTCAACCCCGTCTCCGCCCCGCGCCCGAGCCCGCCGGCCTCGCCCACCCGGTCCCTGCCAGCCCCACTTGCCCACCGTCTCCCGATGTCGGTAAGGGCAGCGGGCTGAGACAGACCCTGTTGGGACCCAGTAGCCACGGAAGGGAAGAGGGGAGGGAGCCGGAAGGGAGGGAGAGCATGATAACCCCAAAAGGTTACATTGCGCTCAGTGCTCAGAATCAGGCAACATCCGCGATGTCCAGCACTACGCATTGGCGAGCCTCAGCAGGCCCTCGCCCGATCCATTCGATCCCGTCATTCGGTGACGCCCACAGGAGGATCTCTATCGTCGCTCGAGCAGCAGCAGAGGCGCGCACATCCACCCCATGGGGATGTCTCGACGCCTTGCAGCGCTATGGACTCCATTTGACCATCTCCTACCTTGGAGGTTAGCACGTGGTTGACGGCGGGGGTCAAGGGAGCCAGTGCAGTGTCCTCCCCTGCTGCCCACACGCCCGGGTGGCGGGCTAGTATCTGTGGTTGAGGGGAGGAGGCCAGGGGAATGCTCGAAAGGGCAGGGTTGCGGAAGTAACTATTGTGGTCACTGGATGGTTGTGCTCGTGGGTACGCACGCTACGCTGCAAGAAGGTCAAGCCTTGGTTCAATTGGTGAGAAGGGTGACCTGGCCTGGCCTGGCCGGGGTAAACGCCAAGGTTTCAGTCACTCCCGTCCAACGCTGCGTCTTCACTCGGCTATTCCCCCTCTAGACATCCAGCTGCTTGTTGCCCCAGCATCATTCCCTCAAGTTGAATCATTGGATGGCGGCTTTGAGACCGCGCCTTTGGGACCGCGCCTTGCTGGCCTGCAGTCGGCCCCGCGCCGGCCCCACTCCGCCTCACGCCCTCCTCGCCGGCTGCCTCACCGTCTCCACCAGGGTGCTCCCTGACCTGGGCAGCCCCACCACAAACACGGGCGTTGGGTCCGCAACCCCCACGCCCGCCCCAGCCGCGGCCGCCAGCAGCGGCGCCCTGAACACCCCGTTAGGGTGCTCAGCTGCTGCCAGTCGTGCGTGGGTCGTACGGCTGCTGCGTGGAAAGCAGCGCGTTAGCCTGAGGGGGCGGCGGCGGAAGAGGAGATGTGGGGGAGCGGTAAGAAGCAGTGCGGCGTGAGAATACAATTGGGGGCGTTTGCGCCCTTCTCCTAGCCGTCCCTGCATAGTCATAGCCATTCCGCTGTACAGACAGACACGAGAATCCTCATGCAGTCATGCTCCCAAACATTCGGCAAGCTGGGACCGTTGTGCAGTGACCGTTGTACGGCACAACGGTCCCAGCGCACGCTGTACTCCGTACCTGCTCCAGCACCCGCCATACATCGGGCGCCTCCGCGCCCCGGTCGTCCAGCGCCTTGAACCACGCAAAGTACAGCCACCCGAGCTCCGAAACCCCAATACCCGCCAGCCACCCGCCAGACGACCGATCGCCGAATGGGTCGCCGCCGCCGGCTGCAAGATCGCTCAACCGCCCGGGCGCGTCTGTAATGCGGTCTCCACGTCGGGTCCCAAGAGTTGCGTCCGGCCCAGGTGGGGCCGCCGCCGGCCCTGCGCCAGATTCAGTTGCCGATAAGAAGCGCTGGCGCAGGCCGCTGTCCTCTGCAAGCTGTACGGAAGACTGGACGAATGAAAGTAAGCTATCCGGTAGCCGGGTCATGGCTGCGCAGGCCTGCATGACCGGGATATGGGCAAAGGCGGGGTGGTGCTTGGCGGGGTGTGGTGCAGGCGCGACCTCGGGAGGGATGTGCGGTTGTCTACAGGAATACGGAGATTTCCGGGATCCAGCGAGCGCAATGCGCTTGGGCCTGACTCCACCCCACGGAGAAGAGGCTGAGCAGCAACAAGGTGGTTGCCCTGGGCCCCGCCCATCACAGTCTCCGCTTCTTGGACACCCGAGGTCGCTGCGGGTACCCCCGGTTGGTAGGTAGGTAGGTAGGCATCGATAATCGCTATGTGGGGTCCGCTGTGACACACGATCGTACAAGGTACCCGGCAGGCCCTCAGGAGTACATGCACGAACACAATAACTCAAACTCACCCCTATACCGGGTTATGCGGCTACCTAATGCAACATGGAAAGTACCCAGCTCCTGGGCCGGATATCTGTCGAGATCCTTGCAAGAGCCCCCAGCCCTCTGGAACCTTGCGCCGTTTTATCATCCGTGCAGCACGCACCCACCTTGGCAAAGCAACCCGGCTCATGTCCAATCGCCCCTTCCGCCGCTCCTAGGTACGCCGCGTCCGCCTCCGCGGTGCGCCCCATCGCCGCGAGGGACTTGCCGCGGTTGAACCGCAGACCGCACAGCAGGCCCGGGGCCAGTCCCTCCGGCCCAGCCACCGCCTGAGGCGGCAGGTGTAATAGGGAGGGTATGAGGGCAAGGGGCAAGAGAGGAGGGGTACAGAGCAACGGGGCCGGGCATACCTGCATTGGCCGCGGCAGTTTCATGCATGCACCGGACATCCTAGCTCTAGTGCGTTGCAATTGACCGCCAGTAAGGAGCTGGTGGTACAACCCGTGGAACTATCCACCACCCTAGACGCCACCTACCCAAACCCCACCAGCTGCAGTGCACCGTCCAGCTCGCGCATCGCGGCAGCAGGTCGGTCGGCTTCCAGCAGCAGGGCCGCAAGGTTGCCCCTCAACCTCAGGCGGGTGGCAAGCAGGTCAAGGGAGGCCGAGGAGGAAAGGCCGCTGCTGCCAGGTGGTGCTGGGAAGGTGCGGCCAGGGAGTCCAGGAGGATAGGACAGCCCTAGGGGGGAAGGAAGGTTGCGGCATCTGGTGGAGGTTTCTGCGGGTTACAGGATGGAGTAATTACAGCGGAATTTCGATCAATATGACTGGCGGAAAGAAGTATGCATGAGATGCTTTTGCCAACGGACCTCTGCGAGGTTGGTGTGCAGACATGCAAGGTCTTGTTTGGTACGCGCCGCGGACACCGCTATGACGTTCGACCCTAGAGTGGATTCCCCTCCCCACTTGCATGGACGAATGCGACAGCGGCCGCATATCTGTGCTTAACAGGATCCAGCCCCTCAACGGCGCTTCGCCGGCAGGGCAACAACGCAACCCGGCACAAAAACACTGCTGAAGAGACGAGGCATTAAACCCGTCAGGGTAACCACCCAAACCCGCAGAGGCATCCCGCGGGCATCGCAATTAAAGGAGAAAGGATGGCGCACCCAGAGCGCATCGGGTGCTGCAAACCTTGAAAACCATCTAGCCGCTGGCCCTGCCTCACCGGTAGTGTTCCTCCGCCTCGGACAGCCGACTACCCCCATCGGGCTGCTGCAGGTTCAGCTGCTGCAGAATTACAGCGATATCCATCCGCAGCTGGTTTACCTCCACCACAAGCTGTCGGCCTTCGTCGTTGCTCTGAATGCTGCGCTCGTTGAGCAAGGCCATGGCCGCGCGCGTTTGCGCCAGCTTCTGCCGCACAGATTGTAGGTGCAACTCTAATGGATTGCCAAAGTTGCGCTGAGTGTCCCTGGCTGGTGCTTCCGGGGCAGAAAGGTGCTCGCGACTTTCGGAGTGCAAGGCAAGTGCGACGGTTGCACTTGACCTCCATCGTGCGCACGATGTGCTGCCGCGTCCATATTGGAAACCAGGACCGTACAACAGTGCGCGGCGAGAATCCACCGGCGTCCTTTGTGGAAATGGCGACCAAGGAAGCAGCAGTGTGACAAGAAGCAAAGCAGGTGCCTTTTCGTACTTTATCAGCATGATTTTATGCAATGTAAGCTGTAAATTGCTAAGATGGATTCGGAACAATCGTTTCCGTTTACATTTGTAAGTATTTCTGTGCGGTACGTCCGATGACTTAGATGACGAACGCCATCCTGAATTTCTCCTGACCTCTTCAAACTAATCAAATACCAAGGAAAGGAATAACCATGGCCTGGGACCGCGTCCATGGTCTGGGACGCGTGCCAGGGCGTGCCATGGCGCCTGGAACCGGGTCCCATGGTCTGGGACGCGTGCCATGGCCTGGGACCGGGTCCGCGACCTGAATAATTCATTCGCAAGGGTCTAAGTGTCAGCGACCCGCCGTACGTAGGGCGTCGATCCTGCCTTGCACCTAGCTATCATTATCATATTGGGAATCCCGAGCCACCTACCCCTTCACCATCAGAGCATATTCGGCGCCGCGCTTCATGCAATCCATGTTGTTTCGACCGGCAGGTACTGCCACATAGTCCCAAATAATTCATTCGCAAGGGTCTAAGTGTCAGGCGACCCGTAGGCATCGATCCTGCCTTGCAAACCCCAATACCATCACAGCATATTCGGCGCCGCGCTTTATGCAATCCAGGTTGTTTCGACCGGCAGGGTCCTGTATAAAGTCCCACATAAGTCGTTTGCAAGGTCTAAGTGTCAGGCGACCCATTAGACCATAGCGCATCGATCCTGCCTCGCACCTAGCTATCATTATTGGAGGATGGAAACCCGGGCCACCCCAATTACCCCAATACCATCACAGCATATTTGGCGCCGCTTTATGCAATCCACGTTGTTTCGACCGGCAGAGTCCTGTATTAAGTCTTAAA